>OU426978.1:216295043-216500043 GCA_911387785.2 Aelia acuminata | reverse complement strand
TCAACGGAAATACACGTTTTGGGGTCCCCTGAGCCCAATTAACCAAGTCCCGCGAAATGGTCTGTGTGTGTGTGTGTGTGTGTGTGTGTGTGTGTGTGTGTGTGTGTGTGTGAACAGACTAGCTCAAAAAATATAAACCGTGCGAACCTGAAATTGGGTATTTAGAGTATGTATAAGCCCGCGATGTGACAGCGAAAATTTCATCAAAATTACTTAAAGGGAGGGGGTACTTTACTTAATAACTTTTTAGGTTTTTTTCGATTTTCTCAAAAACGGCTCTTACGATTTTGAATAAACTGAATATTTCATCTATTTATATGCCTGAAATATGACTGTAAAATTTTCATCAAAATTGATCAACCGGAGGGAGGACTTTACTTAATAAATTTTGTATCATTTTCACATGTTTTTTTTATTTACTCAAAAACGGTTTTAACGATTTTGATCAAACTTGGTATTTGATATATTTATATGCCAAAGATGTGATAACCAACGTTTCATCACAATTGATCAACCGGAGGGGGGACTTTACTTAATAAATTTTGTATCATTTTCACGTGTTTTTTTTTTTTTATTTACTCAAAAACGGTTTTAACGATTTTGATCAAACTTGGTATTTGATGTATTTATATGCCCGAGATATGACTGTAAAAATTTCATCAAAATTGATCTACGGGAGGGGGGACTTTACTTAATAAATTTTGTATCATTTTCACGGATTTATTTTATTTACTCAAAAACGGCTTTAACGATTAACAAAAATAAGATATGAATGTAGAAAAATGTGTGACTTTGGGAAATGATATTTAGCAAAACACGTCAATTTCTAATCTAAGTAAGTTGGTAAGTGAAAGTTGTGTGTTGCGCGCACGCACCAGATTTTTCCCGTTTATTTTATGTACAAAAATGCTAGGGCCGTATATTTGTTACCTCATAACTCGATGATTAGCGGATTATTAAATCTGAAACTTTTACAGAACGTTCGTGTTTCGTCTTTTCTACTTTTTACTTTCACTTACTTTATTTAATAATTATTGTCTCATTTTGATGTTTTTTTTTCAATTTTCTCAAGAACGGCTCTAACAATTTTGATAAAACTGTTTAATGTTTAATATGAATCAAGTATTCTTTAATATCAGGTAAATATCATCGTCATTAAAATCCTTTTAGGGGGCTTAAATGGGGAAGGGTACTTTTTTGTTTTTCTTTTATATGGAGAAGTTAACTGTTTTATGGTTAAAAAAACAAAATGATGGCTAACTATGAAAAAATCGAGTAACCATAAACAGGAGAGAGAAAAAAGAAAAATATTCTGACAACTCATAAAACACCTTGACCCCACGCATGCGCAGTACGCCTATAATGACAGACCATTGTTTGTAAGTAAAGGCGTAGGAATAGTTTTCAAAGTATGGTATTTTGAAATATAATGTAAATTATTTTTTTCCATGGTAACTAAATGAAGTTTTCTAAAGCTAAATGGAGAATTACTAAATCAGACGCGATGGAGTAGTATGCTTGCATTGCCGAATTATCGCAAGTAAAAATTGTATTTAATAATAAAAAAATCTGGTGCGTGCGCGCAACACTTCTTTCCAGGGTTTGAAATTAACTCTTATTTTCTAGGAAATAGAATAAAAGTCAAATCAGGACTTTTATATTTCTAATAAATAAATAAAAATCACATCATGACTTTTATATTTCGGGCCAGAAAATAAAAGTCCTGATATGATCTTTATCCCAATGATAGCTAATATAAAAGTCAAAGCTTGATTTTAAATATTTAACGATGAATTTATTAGCTTTTTTTTCGGATTTCTCCATATTGGTGTACATTATTGGGTTAACCGTTTTTATGGAAATCTTATAGGGTATAATTAATGACCTTATATCGATCTTAAAATAGATTATTAGATTATCAAGGCTGCTGATAATGAAAATAGTATCGATATAAAACCTCAGGCTCGCTCAGGTATCGATTATAACTTATCCGGTATTTACAATATTGTGGTCGACTTGTAGGTTATTTAGGGCGCTGATTGTGAATATGATATCGATTTTTCGATTACGCGAACAGGTATCGATTTATTATAACTTACGCGATATAAACGATATTGGGATCTGCTCTTAGGTTAATTGAGGCGCTGAATTCGAAAATGATATCGATTTTTCGATTACGCGCTCAGGTATCGATTTATTACAACTTACAACTTACAATAAATCGATACCTGAGCGCGTAATCGAAATATCGATATCATTTCCAAATTCAACAGCTTCATTAACGTATTAACCGACCACAATATGTTATTTATCGTGTAAGTTGTAATAAATCGATACCTGAGCGCGTAATAAAAAAATCGATATCATTTCCGAATTCAGCACCTTAATTAACCTTAGAGCGAACTCCAATATCTTATTTATCGTGTAAGTTGTAATAAATCGATACCTGAGTGCGTAATCGATAAATCGATACCATTTTCTAATTCTGCGCCTCAATTAACCATAGGGCAGACCCCAATATGGTTTATATCGCGTAAGTTGTAATAAATCGATACCTGAGCGCGTAATCGAAAAATCGATATCATTTTCGAATTCAGCGCCTCAATTAACCTAAGAGCAGACCCCAATATTGTTTATATAGCGTAAGTTATAATTAATCGATACCTGTGCGCGAAATCGAAAAATCGATATCACATTCACAATCAGCGCCCTAAATAAACTACAAGTCGACCACAATATTGTAAATATCGGATAAGTTATAATCGATACCTGAGCGAGCCTGAGGTTTTATATCGATATTATTTTCATTATCAGCAGCCTTGATAATCTAATAATCGATTTTAAGATCGATATCAGGTCATTAATTATACCCTATAAGATTTTCATAAAAACGGTTAACCCAATAATGTACACCAATATGGAGAAATCCGAAAAAAAAAGCTAATAAATTCATCCTTAAATATTTAAAATCAAGCTTTGACTTTTATATTAGCTATCATTGGGATAAAGATCATATCAGGACTTTTATTTTCTGGCCCGAAATATAAAAGTCATGATGTGATTTTTATTTATTTATTAGAAATATAAAAGTCCTGATTTGACTTTTATTCTATTTCCTAGAAAATAAGAGTTAATTTCAAACCCTGCTTCTTTCACTTACCTACTTCCTTAGATTAGAAATTAATGCGTTGTGTTAATTGTCGATTCTCAAAGTCACACATTCTTATTTTTGTTTTAATTTTCTCTAAAAAAAACACTAATTTATTTTATTATTAAGTAAAATTTTTTGCTCGTGATAATTGGGTTATGCAAGCTTAATACTCCAAGTCGTCTGATTTTATAATTTTCTTTGTACTTGTTGAAAATTTGATTTAGTTACCATGAAACAAATAATTTCCATTAAATGAAAAGAACGGCTTTAATTATGAACAATGGTCTGTCATTAAAGGCGTACTACTCCTTTGCAGCATGCGTGGGGTCAACGTGTTTCGTGAGTTAACTGAATATTTTTCTTTTTTTTCCTCTATACGTTGACTTGATTTTATCATATCTCATATTTAGCCATTTCTTATTTTTAGGCGTAACGAGAGACAGTAAATTTCTCCATATAAACAAAAACAAAGTAACTTTATAGGAAACAAAAAAAAACAAACAAGCAAAAAAGGCCCCTTCCCCATTTAAGCCCCTCAGAACATTTTAATAATGATAAAGCTTACCTGATATTAAAGAACACTTTAATTTTCATTAAACATGGCGAATTTGATCAAAATCTTTAAAGCCATTTTTGAGATAATCGAAAAATAGGAAAAAAAGTTATGAAATGAAGTACCCCCTCCGTTTGACCAATTTTGATGAAATGTTGGCTATCACATCTTTGGCTTATACATACATCAAATACCCAGTTTGATCAAAATCGTTAAAGTCGTTTTTGAGTAAATAAAAAAAAATACGTGAATATGCTACAAAATTTATTAAGTAAACTCCTCCCTCCGGTTGATCAATTTTGATGAAATTTTGACTGTCACATCGCGAGCGTATACATATACCAAATACCGAGTTTAATCAAAATCGTTAAAGCGGTTTTTGAGGAAATAAAAAAAACAAGTGAAAATGATACAAAATTTATTAGATAAAGTGCCCCCTCAGGTTGATCAATTTTGATGAAATTTTTACACTCATATCTCGGGCATATTAATATATCAAATACTCAGTTTAATCAAAATCGTTAGAGCCGTTTTTGAGAAAATCGAAAAAAAAAGTAAGAAGTTATTAGATAAAGTGCCCCTCCTTTTGACCAATTTTGATGAAATTTTTGCTGTCACATCGCGGGCATATGCATACACTAAATACCCAATTTCAAGTTCGCACGGTTTATAGTTTTTGAGCTAGACTGTTCACACACACACACACACACACACACACACACACACACACACACACACACACACACACACACACACACACACAGACCATTTCGCGGGACTTGGTTATTTGGACTCAGGGGACCCCAAAAAGTGTATTTCCGTTGAAAACCGGAAGTCCAAATTTTTCACGATCGCAATACTTCCCCTTACTATGTATTTCATATATAGGTAAGTGAAAGTAAAAAATTATTGTTCTTCAGGGAGCAAACTAAAATAAGTAAATTGATGTAGGTAATATCAGGTAGGTTTTGTCATCACAGAAATATTCTGAAGGGGCCTAAATGGCGAAGGAATAAATTTTTTTTTTCTTACTAACAGCGAATATTTCTCATACGCTCGGGGGATTTGCGGTAATTGTACGGAAACTTCCGAAGTTAGTACTGATAGACAACCCGTTTTGAAAATGCTCGCAGACGAGCGTAACGTAAGAAATAATACAATATGACTGTTATTCTATAAAGGTCTATATATTAAAAAAAAAAATAAAATTTGAGACCCTACCTGCTTTTAATTTTTGAAACCTTCTCTCTTTATAGTGGTCTTTCCTTCTTCTAATTGAAGATTAATACTCCTTTTAATCTGTTTAATTCTACGTTGCTTAAGTTATACTATAATGAACATTATGTAAATTTAGTATTGAGATTATTATTGTATACTATCTTCCTAATACTTATCTAGATATAAACGCAGAGTAAATATACTTCACCCTGATAAGAATTAAATTCCTTTGTAAACAAAGTTTGGTTTTAAACAAGAAATACCTACAAGGCCCTTGACTGTAGTACAATCTCCTTCGGCGTTCGTAACCCCAGGACTTCCTACGGTACGAACATTCTTCGGCGTCGCGTCCTTCAGACTGTCCCGAACAACAAGAAATAATCTAAACAGGAACTCTCTGTTCCGCTTGGTGAAATGTACGAGCAACTATTTGCATAAATTACAAGCTTGTAATGTTTTAAGCTTGACCAGCTTATGAAGTATACGTTTTGTTATATTTTCATTCATTCTATTTTAACATAATAACACGTGCTTCAGAAATTTAGTTATGTAGTTTTTTTTTTTTCTCTTACCCATAATTTAATTTTTTTTTTTTATTGCTAAATAATTTATTGAAATACGAATAGTAATCAAATTTCTATCTTCAAAAATATTTATTTGATATTCAAGAGAAGTTACAAACAAAACAGATTCGTACATACATGCAAAAGACAAGAACTGAACAGATAAGACAATCACTTTTCGCACCTTATAAACAACAGATTATCATTGGGTCATTCCATGTCTCAGATTTTCATGATTTTTGGTATGCGGTATTAAGTAACAACACTTATATTTTATACCTTACATAGATTGATTTATCTTTGTAACTTCTACTAACTGAACTTTGTCCTATAATAATTATTATTTTATAAACCTTAAGTTATTGTAATATATTTTTTGTTCCTTTATAACAAATATATACTTTTACACTTTTACACTAAATCAAGTAAGTCTCAGACGTGAAACTTCCACAAAGTGCAAATGACGTAAAACATAAATAATTAAACCAATAATGTTAAATTCCCATTTAAATTTCCCATTTACATAACTCTAAGCAATAATATGGCTAAGTTTCATCTTGTAAATAGATCAAAGATCAGCTAAAACAATGATATTTCACAAAACTGTATTAACAATTAAAAAATGATCATTTTTAATTCATTACGCGATTGAATAACAATGAGTTCTCAGAGATATTGAAATAAAAAAGCAAGGTCGAATATGAAAAGTTGTGTAATTTTGACTTAGCATGAATTCAATTCGATCGGCATCTTTATCGCTACAAAATTATCGGAGATGAAGTCATAGGCGTCTGAATCTAGGATTATATCTCCCGATAGTAATTCGATATTATCTAGCTCAGTACGAAATTATCAGACGTTTCAGAAATACATATTAAAATTTCGTTAAGCAATAAAATTTAATAATATTTTATAATGGTAGTCATTTCAGAAATCCTTTGTTGAATTAAAAAAATCTCACGCTATGCGCGCAACACACAACTTTCACTTACCAACCTACTTAGTTGTTTGTCTCTCCATAAGTTATAGAGTATTATAATTTGTATTGGAAAACTTGAAAGTTCTCTGAACTTTTCTATTCATTATCGTTTATTTTGTTAGAGGCGGAGAATCAGGATTTTTTTTAAAGATTCATTTCAGTTTTTCTTTTACTGCTTGCTCGTATTCTACTGAGAGTTGCTTTTTGTAAATAATATCGAGAAGATGAATCGATAGGAGGTTTATTTACGGCTCGTAGTAAATTAAAACTTAATTTAAAAGGTTTGTCTCTTTTCCCTTGTCGGAAACAGAGAACGATTACTGTTCCTCTAAAAGCATTTTATATTGCATTCAAAAATCTACTATGGAACTAAAGTTTTTAAACCACAATATAATTAATAAAAGATTATCTTTTTAACACCGTAACACATTTTTTTAACACCGTAAACTGCTTGATATAATTTGAGCATCACGTATTTAATCTCTAAAGTACACTCTGAAATAAAAGTTTTTATTCGTGATACTTATGAAACGAAAGCATGATACTCCATCACGTCTGATTTCAATATTCCCTATTTAGTTGTTGAAAACTTCATCTAGTTACCCTGGAAATAAATAATTTTCATTAAATATGCAAGCTCCACATATTGCATGTTCAGAACGCCTTTATTTATAAACAATGTCTAAGAGGAGTACTGCGCATGCGTGGGTTCAACGTGTTTCATGAATTGTCGGAATATTTTTCTTTGTTGCTCCTACGTATGTTGCTGTTTGTCTAACGTCACTTTATGCCACTAAGGCTAATCGGACGATGCTACAGTGTGAGTCCTAAATTATGTCTATCAAGGTATAATTAGGATAGGGATCTTAAACGAGTTCCTGACGTCGTACAGGCTCGGGACCTCAATTTTATGTCCGATCCGAGGGACGGCATATCTAAGGATTTTTTACTCCCTTAAAAAAATCCTAGGGCCACATTGGCACGCAAACCCGCGACCTTTAGTATTGTAGTTTGCCATGCTAACCACTACACCACTGTTGGTCCCTCCTATACATGTTTATCCAATTTTTTTTTTCATATTTCATATTTATCCATCTCTTATTTTTAGGCATATTGAGAGATTTAATTTTTCCATATTTATATAAATCTCTCTCTTGTTTATAAACAAAATCAAAGGTACTTTTTAGGAAAAAAAAAAAAATGAGGATGTTTTTGAGAAACTCGGAAAATATGGGGAAATAACATAAAGAATGGGGGGAAACGTATAAATGGGACAAAATTTATTAAATTAAGCGCCCCCTCGTGTTTGTATTGTTAAATAACAGTTTTTATTTGTGATAATAGGATAATTCAATTAATACAGATTCTTGTTTAGACAATATCTAATAGAAAAAACACTATATTTAACATTGTGTTCATTGAGAAGTAACGCAATTTAAACTAATAAATTTCTATTTTAATGTCAAAGCTATTGAAAAGGGCGGTTCGTGCCGTAGGGATTAACGAACGGGTAACTATAAAAGGTAATCATCTATGAACAGACACGGTGACGTTCGGGGTGGTTGCCCGAGGCTTAGATGGTAAGATAACATCCAGCCTGATGTAGATATGGTTTCCGGCTGGCTTCAATAGATGGAGGTACATAGGCCACGCCCTTTACAATTATTTTATATTTCCCTTTAATTGTTATCATACTTATTATTATTTTATTTTTCAAAGTTTCTCGATGTTTTATAAACGAAACTAATTTTTAAAAAAATCTGGTGCGATGCGTGCAACACACAACTTTCGCTTACGAACTCACTTAGATTAGAAACGCCAATCCTCAACTTAGCACATTTTTTATATGCTTAAATTTGGATATCTCCAATTTGGAACCAAACAATCTCCATAAGTTTGGAGACCAATATAAGGTTTAGACCTCGATTCATTACTGCTTATTTCTTTTTTTAAGGGACCTAATTTCATCAACAGTCGAGTTTTTTTTTTTTTTTTTACTGCTTGCTTGTTTTTTGTAAATATATCGTGAAGGTGAATCGATGAATCGATAGAAGGTGTATTTAGGTCTGGTAGTAAAGTTTGTATCTTATGCCTTTCTGAAGGCAATCACTTTATATTGCATTCAGAAATCTATTATGGAGCTTATCTAAAATTTAATTAATTAAATATTATCTTATATCATATTTTGTTCACACCTTAAATGCATTAGAAAAATTAAGCACCATTTATGTACTACATCATTTTTTTCACATTTTATACTTAGCCATTTATGATTTTGAGGCAATTAATGGTAGACAATTAATTTCTCCAAATAAACAAACTCAAAGATACTTTATAGGAAAACAAAGAAGTTAGGTTAGGCCATTTAACCTCCTTCATAACATTTTTTTAATGATAAAACTTTTTTACTTTCACTTACTTAATGAAATATATAGTAAGTGGAAGTATTGCGATCGTGAAAATTTTCGACTTCCGGTTTTCAACGGAAATAAACGTTTTGGGACCCCCTGAGTCGAAATAACCAAGTCCCGCGAAATGGTCTGTGTGTGTGTCTGTGTGTGTGTGTGTGTGTGTGTGTGTGTGTATGTGAACAGACTAGCTCAAAAACTATAAACCGTGGGAACCTGAAATTGGGTATTTAGTGTAGGTATATGCCCGCGATGTGACAGCAAAAATTTCATCAAAATTGCTCAAAGGGAGGGAGTACTTTATTTAATAACTTTTTACGTTTTTTTCGATTTTCTCAAAAACGGCTCTAACGATTTTGATTAAACTGAGTATTTGATCGATTAATATGCCCGAAATATGACTGTAAAAATTTCATCAAAATTGATTAACCGGAGGGGGGACTTTACTTAATAAATTTTGTACCATTTTCACGTGTTTTTTTTATTTACTCAAAAACGGCTTTAACGATTTTGATCAAACTTGGTATTTGATGTACTTATATGCCCGAGATATGACTGTAAAAATTTCATCAAAATTGATCTACGGGAAGGGGGACTTTACTTAATACATTTTGTATCATTTTCACAGGTTTTTTTATTTACTCAAAAACGGCTTTAACGATTAACAAAAATAAGATATGAATGTAGAAAAATGTGTGACTTTGGGAAATGATTATTAGCAAAACACGTCAATTTCTAATCTAAGTAAGTTGGTAAGTGAAAGTTGTGTGTTGCGCGCACGCACCAGATTTTTTATTTTTTTACTTAAGGTTTATTGGCTTTAATGTTACACATGTAGCCATTGAGTCTGGCCCATTTCGTATTAATATGGTTAGTATTAAGTTAAAAACAAAATTACAACTTATCCATAAGTCTATATCACATTTCAATATTCCACTCACTAATATACAACACCAGGATTTACAGATAAATTATAAATGAATTTAAAAAATTGTATCTAATTTAATCTAAATCTAATAATTTCTATTGATAAAACTTATCTGATATTAAAGAATTTTTGGTTCTCATTAAACATGGCGTTTTTGATCAAAATCGCAGCAACCGTTTTTGAGGAAAAAACAAAAAAAACAAACGTCAAATGAGACAGAATTTATTGCCCCCTCCGTTTGACCAATTTTCATGGAATTTTAGCTTTCGCATCGCGTGCATATACATAAACTAAATACCCAATTTCATGGTCGTGCCGGTTTTCAGCTAATCTTTTCACATAGACACAGACCATAGTCGAAATTTTTCTCGATCTCAATACTTTCCCTTTCTATATATTTCATATATATGTAAGTGAAAGTAAAAATAACGCATTTTCTCTGATCAAGGGATATTTTTCTCAACGTCATTCAATTTGTGAAACTACTTAGTTTCTCCGTTCGTGGTCTTCTATAAAAAATATGAACGCTCCTTTTTATTCCTAAAAATTTATCTAATAAGTATATGTTTTATTTGTGTGTGTGTATTTATTTGTTTAACGTCACTTTATGCCACTAAGGCTAATCGGACGATGCTACATTGGGAGTCCTAAATTTTGCCTATCCAGGTATAATTAGGATAGGGATCTTTTGCGAGGCTCGGGACCTCCATTTTACGTCCTATCCGAGGGACGGCATGGTTAAGGATTTTTTACTCCCATTAAAAAATCCTAGGGCCACCGCTGGGTGCAAACCTGCGACCTTTAGTATTGTAGGTTGCCATGCTAACCACTATATCACAGGTGACCCCATATGTTTTATTTTTATTAAGAAAATGAAGAAAGTAAAAAATAACTTTAAATTGGCTACAGGTGAGTTTAAAATAACCGCCCAAAACTAGTCACCTAGCCGGTTGCGAAAGGTCCTGCTCGTTTTAGATACTAATAAACAACGAATGCGCTTAGCAAACATCTTTTTTTTTTTTTAATGATGCAGTTTTTAAAAGATTTACTTTATAAAAAGCCAAACTTTGTCTCGTTTTTTCGTTTGATTTGTAAAACTATCGTAAAAATAAATAAAAATGGTTTCCTATATACTGCATACACAATAAGAGTTCTTACAGTAAAGTATACAGAAAAAACTTATTTCGTTTGTGTTGATTTTGACTAATTCTATAGGGAAGGGGGCACTGACCCTTTTTTTTCACAAACACATAATGTAAACTTTACCAAATACCAGCATCTTCAATGATTGAATATATTCCTTTTTAAAAATATTCCCAGAATGATTGGTTTCTTATTGCACCACATTTTAGTATGAGCTATTACTATTTAGTGAAAAACTTAATTAGGGATAATTAAGGGTAGAAAAACCAGGGATGGCTAACCATATGCAAGGGCGATATTATTTTTTTATTGTTATTATTTTTATTAATTTGGCGCTACAACACATGCGTCCAGTCAAGTCAAATTTATTAAGTTGACGCGTCCAGGCCTCCTCAATCATCAGCCGCCAGAAGTCTCTGTCCTGTGCTGCTGCCATCCAGTTGCGGACTCCTAAACTTCGTGCAGCCACACGAAGTCGGGGTCGGCCGACTCTCCTCCGCCCATGCACGATCTCCGTTAGTAATCGTTTTGGCGTTTCATCGTCTTTCATTCTGGCCACATGACCAGCCCATCTCGGGCGAAATGGTTTGATGTGAGTCACAACGTCGGGCTCCCCATACAGGTCATAAACCTCTTCATTGGACCTCCGTCTCCACTCTCCACCAACTAACACTGGCCCAAATATCTTCCGTAGGATCCCGCGCTCGAATATAGCTAGATCCTGGTACGCATGTTTAGCCATTGTCCAGGTCTCCGCTCCATATGTAAGAACTGGGCGTATTAGAGTCTTATACAGGATGATTTTTGTTTTCCTGGTTATTGCCCTACTTGATAAATGTTGCATCAGTCCGAAGTAACACCGGTTTGCGGCCAATATCCTTCTTCTGGTCTCAGCTCCAATGGCATTGTCACATGTGACCTGTGATCCCAGATACGTGAATTCGGAGACCCATTCGAAGGAGCATGTTCCAAACCTTACTTTCTCCCCAGGATGCCTTGGGCGCTGGTCAGCTACCATATACTTGGTCTTATCATGATTTACCACTAGACCGAGTCTTCCTGAGAGACAGTTTATTGATATAGAATGCAAGGCCTCAAAGTCTCGTATAATTTCAATAATTCACTTAATCGTGCAGGTTACATGCCAAATTTTCGCCTATTCAGGCATCTTCAGGGCTACAACAGTTTCACATGCAAGCTAGAAACAGACTGCCTGGATGATGCTTTAATAAGTTGGAGTTCATGGGCCATCTCCACTATAATTTAGTAAACAAGCTTTTAGGAAGAGACTATATAATTATAGATATAGAATGCAAGGCCTCAAAGTCTCGTATAATTTCAATAATTCACTTAATCGTGCAGGTTACATGCCAAATTTTCGCCTATTCAGGCATCTTCAGGGCTACAACAGTTTCACATGCAAGCTAGAAACAGACTGACTGACAAGACAGTTTATTGCTTTTTTTTTTTATAAAGCAATAAATTGTCTCTTAGTTAAAACTGACGAAAATTAACCCTTATAGACAAAAGTTACTCCCTAACATCAATGATGATTCCGTTGAAAGTTATTCAACCTTATGTGGGTAACATTTTTTTTTATTTCAAGAAATAACAATTCTCAATGCCACCTAAATTACGCAAAGACTGATATTAAAACAAGTCACAAAAAATATCACTGTTTAATATAAAAATAACCATATGAGTTGAGCTTCAGAACAAGACTATCTCTCCAGTCCATCGCTACTTATATTTAGTCTTAAGAAGACCAGTCTCGAACCTTCTGGGCCATCGTGGATGGTACTGGAACATCGGAGTCACAAACATGTTCTATGACAGTTTGCTTCAACTGTTATTTCGTTTTAAAAAGAGGTCTAGAACTATTCTAAACCACATGTTTTTTTTTGTTTTGTTTAACGTTCTAGTATAAAAGATGTTCAGGAGTATTCCGCTATACTCATGGGCGACCCATTGCCAGTTATATGACATTACTATACACTAGTGTAGACAGCAATAACTAGTCTAGGACATTGGGAATACACCTGCCCGAATTGACTGGTGACCTCACCGATCGGCTTGGTCTAATTCCTTTTGCCTCGTCCATTATTCAATCATCTCATTGTTCCTCGATACCATCATCGACTTCATCAGGAGCTGCTTAGTACGTGTTTGCGCGTCTCTATTTTCTTTCTTTCCCCTTCTCCTGAATTAGATACCATATAATTTCAAGCCTGATCCGATTCCATAGTCATGGAGTACGATTTAACATTTTATCCATTTTTCTTCCAGTCATTGTTGTGACGTCTATTCCTACTTCAGAAGATAATTTTTGAATTTACGCAGGATTGTACAATCACTAAAGGACTTTCAATGGGGTCACCTATGGTGTAGTGGTTAGCATAGCAGCCTACATTACTAAAGGTCGCGGGTTCGCGTCCGGCGGTGGCCATAGGGTTGTTAAATTGGGCCTCTACGATGTCAGGTACTCGTTGAAGATCCCTATCCAAATTATACCATGTTTTATTTATACCTTGTTACAAATTTAGGTGTTTTAGAAACATCTACATTGATGTGGTATCCCTAGTACACTGTTGTATCCTTGTTGTTGCTGTTCAAAGAATCCTTTGAGTGATTGATATCCCGAGAATTAATCCGGAATTAAGGATTTCTACACTAATAATAAAAAATTAACACCACTAAAAGGGTATTTGGTAAGGGAAAGTATTGAGATCGTGAAAAATTTCGACTTCCGGTTTTAATCGGTAATACACGTTTTTGGGTCCTCTGAGTCCAAATAACCAAGACCCGCAAAATGGTCTGTGTGTGTGTGAACAGACTAGCTCAAAAACTATAAATCGTACGAACCCTAAATTTGGGTATTTGGTATATCTATATGCCTGCAATGTGACAGCAAAATTTTCATCAAAATTGATCAAATTGAGGGGGTACTTTAGTTAATGAATTATTAAGTTTTTTTCCGATTTTCTCAAAAACGGCTCTAATGATTTTGATCAAACTTGGTATATGATGTATTTATATGCCTGCGATGTGACAACGAAAATTTCATCCAAATGGATCAATTGGAGGGAGCACTTTATTTAATAAATTTTATCCATCTTCACGTGTTTTTTTTTTTTTTTCAAAAACCGCTGTAACGATTTTGATTAAACTAGGTATCTGATAGGTAGGTATATGCTCACGATGTTACAGCCAAAAGTTCATCAAAATTGGTCTAACGGAGTGAACACTTTATTTATTAAATTTTGTCTCATTTTCGCATGTTTTTTTTTCCTGAAAAACGGTAATTATTTTGATCAAATTCGGTATACCTTCTATGGATTCACCTTCACGATATATTTACAAAAAGAAATACGCAGTATAGCAAGCAGTAAAAAAACTCTACTCTTGATAAAATTATGCCCCTTAAAAAATAAAGAAGCGTTAATGAATCGAGTAAAAAGTACTACAAGTTTTGCAATACAAATACTCTATAATGTGTGAACTTGAGGAATGGCGTTAACATATTATCGAAACACGTCAATTTCTAATCTAAGTAAGCTCGTAAGTGAAAGTTCTGTGTTTCGCGCATCGCACCAGGTTTTTTTTTCCATTGGTAGCAATAATATAAGTACAGAAATCTATATACTTGTGTTAGCCCAAAATTAATCTATTTCCTATATGTAAACAAACACAAGATAAGGATAGAGCACCGTTAGATGGAAGGGAACATCAGCTTTGACTTTATTCCAAACCATTTCGTGCCGGCCCGAAATAGACAGGTTCAGGTTGTAGCTAATATAGGCTAGTACCGCCCACTGGTTCGTAGTCTTTCGTCCTCACCGCGGGTCTAAGGCTTAGTTTAATCCCGTTCGCTACTTTGTAGATTAAAAGATTTTGTCTGTGCCAACATATTACCGCATCATTATTTATGTAACGCATAAAATATTAAGATCGTCAACTGTTGTAATCTGTTTGGATATTATTCAAAGTTTCCAAGGCTACAAGACTCAAATAGTTGTGACGATAACAAACAATTCGACACCCTAAATAGTAGGCTTGTGGTATTTCTCCTTTTTGGTTGTCATTTAATTTCAAAATAATGGAAATGTCGTAAATAAGATGAAGGAAGTCGTAAAAAAGTAGATTAACTCATATGATTCTTTTTCAGTCAGTATTTTGAAATTTGATTTCGAGAACCCACAAAGGCTATCTTGAACGAGAAATTCATTTATGTACAAAATTCTCTCTTACTTAACTTTGAAATTTTTAGGAAATTTATCCGACAGTTTAGAGAAAACTAAATTATGTACGTTCCACAGGGAGCAGTTTTGTCCAATCAAATCAAATTAATCAATTCCTTATTTAAGATTTGGTATTTGCTTGTGATTCTTCAAAGATTTCCTCAAATTCAGTTAACGTAGGGGCACTTAACACCACAAACTGTACTCCTCTTTACCATTTTCTCAAAGAAGTCTCCAAAGATTTAGATTAAACTTGTCATGTTTAATAAGATAAAAGTATTCTTTAATATTAAGTAGGGTATATTATCATAGAAACGATCTGATAGGACATAAGTGAAAAAGAGAAATTCTCTTTTTCGTGTTTAGTACTTGGATGAGTTACTGCCCAGTTGGGTGACCCCACCCGCCTATGATAGCCACACAGTCCAACCTTCCCCCTTGGGTATATGAGAGCCTATTGGAGGCAACTCACAACGACCGGGCGTGGAAGTGATAAACCTTCCACTTAGATCTTATCGAGGACCGCGATGTGGTATTCCAGGACGTCAGTAAACGCCCAGAGGTTTGGTACGAGGGCTATGCTGCAGGGAAAGGAAAATAGCACGAGGCCTGCTGACTCTGAGTTGTCAGGATCTTGACCAGTTTGTTACTGTCCTTGAACCCGAGGGAGCAGTCGCCATCGGTGGGAAGGACACAGCCAAATTGGCACAAATGGAATTGGTTATGGAGCCTGGGCAATGGGAGGTTTGGACTAACCCCTACAGGCTGTCTGTAGGTAACACCAATGTCTGTAAGAAGACCGCACCGCCACTGTCGATTCCTTAAATAAAGAAATATTGTCGAAAGAAGGTATAAAATTTAACTGTTAACCTATCTCACATAGGTCAGTTGGGTTCTGACCACATTCATTTCTATAATGATATTTAAAAAAACGCACTATCCGAACGAATCCCCATCATTGGAGTCCCATAAGTAAGTTAAGCCACACCCCCTATCTGTGCACCACTTTATGAAGTGGTGTACCTACTCGTACACTCAGCTACCAACAGCAGTGAGATAAGCCCTGATGATGACCTAAAATTTGGGTCGAAACGTTGGCTAGAATAAAATATGTAAATATCACATATTCGCGCTCATTATTTTGAACGCACTCCCAACCAATTCCTGTCCATTAAAAAACAATACTGTTACTGTAGGAAAAGGTTTTGTTCTCTATCTAATGGCGTTTTCGACTTTTCATAACATGTCTATTCCAATCAAAATAAGGATGGTGGTAACTGAATGTTTTGTGATGCGAGATTTCTATATGTTTAATTAGGGTTTTGGAATATGTTTTCATTTATATACAACACGAATATATATTTTGCCGTACAATTTTCAAAACGGACTTAAAGAATTACATTTGATTTTTATGTACTTTCGTTTTAAATAAACCGTCTAGTTTATATATACAGGGACCAGACGAAATAGGGCAGTTATTTAAAATCAATTGAGTCTTGGCTTAAGGCCCGATTCGGAGAGCAGATGTGAGGATGACATTATTCAGTGCGGGCACACCTTGGCACCTCGTACACTCAACTCCTATACACGGACTCTGATCGGAACACTATTGTGTTCCCCGTCCGAACCGTAGTGAAGAAGATGGGTGTGTGCGAAAAAGGTCACACAACAATAAATCGCACGAAACTATGATTTGACACCAAAACTTTCATTAAAATTGGGTAAACGGAGGGGGTACTTTATTTCATAAATTCTATCGTATTTATTACGTTTTTTGCGATTTTCTCGAAAACACCTCTAACAATTTTGATTAAGCTTGTTATGTTTTATGAGAAGGAAGTATATATTCAATATCAGATAAGTTTCATCATCATTGAAATGTTCTGATAGGGCTAAAGTAGCGGAAGAAAGTTTTCTTCCGATAAAGTACATTTAATTTTGTTTACATGGAGTGATCAACTGTCTCTCATTTCTTAATAAAAAATGGTTAAATATGAAATGTGTAAGAATTTGACTAACATATACAGGAGGAATAAAAAAAACTGTTTCCTAAAGATGAAAATTTCAATTTCCGCTAATGGGTGCAGTATTAATTATCTATAGGAGAAAGTACGGGATCCTTTTTTACTTTCACTTACCTATATATGAAATATGTAGTAAGTGGAAGTATTGCGATCAAGAAAAATTTCGACTTCCGGTTTTCAACGGAAATACACATTTTGGGATCCCCTGAGTGCAATTAACCAAGTCCCGCGAAATGGTGTGTGTGTGTGTGTGTGTGTGTGTGAACAGACTAGCTCAAAAACTATAAACCGTGCGAACCTGAGATTGGGTATTTAGTGTATGTATATGCCCGCGATGTGACAGAAAAAAATTCATCAACATTGCTCAAAGGGAGGGGGTACTTTATTTAGTAACTTTTTAAGTTTTTTTCGATTTTCTCAAAAACGGCTCTAACGATTTTGATCGAACTAAGTATTTGATCTATTTATATGCCCGAGATATGACTGTAAAAATTTCATCAAAATTGATCTACCGGAGGGGGGACTTTACTTAATAAATTTTGTATCATTTTCACGTGTTTTTTTTTTATCTACTCAAAAACGGCTTCCTCGATTTTGATCAAACTGGGTATTTGATGTATGTATATGCCAAAGATGTGATAGCCAACATTTCATCAAAATTGATCAACCGGAGGGGGGACTTTACTTAATAAATTTTGTATCATTTTCACGTGTTTTTTTTTCTCAAAAACGGCTTTCACGATTTTGATCAAACTGGGTATTTGATGTATGTATACTCCAAAGATGTGATAGCCAACATTTCATCAAAATTGATCAAGCGGAGGGGGGACTTTACATAATAAATTTTGTATCTACTTCACGTGTTTTTTTAATTTACTCAAAAACGGCTTTCACAATTTTGATCCATCTGGGTATTTATTTATGTATATGCCAAAGATGTGATAGCCAACATTTCATCAAGATTGATCAACCAAAGGGGACACTTTATTTCATAACCATCTAATTTTTAGATTATCTCAAAAACGGCTTTAACGATTTTCTTCATATTCGTCATGTTTAATGAAAATTGAGTGTTATTTAATATCAGGTAAGCGTTATCATTATTAAAATGTTCTGAGGGGTTTATAGAGCAAATGAAATCAAAAATAAGAAATGAATGTGGAAAATGTGTAACTTTGAGAAGTGGCATTAACAAAACGCATTAATTTCTTATCTAAGTAAGTTGGTAAGTGAAAGTTGTGTGTTGCGCGCACGCACCAGATTTTTTTAATATTTAATTGGTTGACTATAAATTGCTTAGACGATTCAAAAAATGTTTTTATATATTTCGAGGTATAAGCAAACCACATCAAAAATAAAAAACTAAAAATCCCATATCTCCTTTTTGAAATTTGTTATCATGGTTAATGTGAAATAAGTAAAATTTGTACCTTATGGAAATAGGCTCTTAATACGGCATAGGGAGGTGTCCTAATATGGGGCACATATCCCGTATTAGGGACCATGATATAAAATTAAATATATAAAGGAAAATCTGTTTATTGTACGGAAGATATTCACAGAAGAACAGATATAACAGGCGAGGAAGGGGGGGACCAATAAAAAAAAAGAAAGAAGATATTCACAAAAATAAATATTGTAAATAAATGCATGTTAATAATGTTACAAAAAAAAATCATATTTCTTTTATCATTTTCAAATAATATTCAAATACTCAACATTTGATAAGACGTGAGTTTGACTGATTTTTGCACAAATAAAAAAGCAAATTTGTGGATCATAAGCAGCTTTCAACACAGTTCTCATGGCAGGACAATCCACAGTATGAACATTGAACTTTAGTTTCTTCAATTTTCTCAATCTTCAATTTTATAGAATAAAAGCGAGGTTGCAGTACAAACTATATCCAAAAACCATATATCCCAAATCCCGTAATGGGGCACTTTCCCCTATGTTTAATGTATCGTTGGAAAACTTAGAATCTCAGAAAGAATAATATTTTGTTTAGAATGTCGTAAAATGAATATATGCCAGAAAAAATTGCTATAAATACATTTTATACAAAAAAGAAAAATTAAGTTTGTTCCAACAAGCATTCAAACAGATTAACATTTCTTTTGCATGATCAGTAATTTACTAACAGGCTATTGCATGTTGTTTGTTTGACGTTCATTTATGCTACTAATTCTATGCCTATCCAGGCATAATTAGGATAGGGATCATTAACGAGTACCTGACATCGTACATGCTCGGGAACTCCATTTTACGTCCAATCCGAGGGACGGCATAGCTAAGGATGTTTTACTCCCATTAAAAAATCCTAGGGCCACCTCGGAACGCGAACCCGCGACCTTTAGTATTGTAGGGTGCCATGCTAACCACAACACCACAGGTGACGCCACAGACTATTGTTAACAAGTAAAGCGTAATGCGCATGCAAAAGAGTTGTCTACGTGTTTAAATTGCTTTTTGGCAATTTAGTTTCCTTTAACGGAAACTAAATTAGGTTTTCATAACAAATATTTAGTGAAAAGACGCCATGGTGTAAGATTGCTTGCATTGTCACTTCGTCAAAGATAAAAATAGAAACTATTTTATTAGTTCACGCAAAGTTCAAGCAAACCTAATGCTCTCAATATTGAAACCTTTGCACTCGGCACCGTTTCGGACATTACCTACCGGCAATTCTACGCAACTTATTCGCAAAAAATGTACACCCTGAAAACGTAATATTATACAGTAAAATTTTAGAACCAAGTAAGGAATTGTAATGAAGTTTAGGTGTATCTGTTATATGTAGGTATCTGTTAAGCTTCAAGAACACTTAATTTTTTCAATTTTTTTTTTTTTTAATTTTATATTAATTTAAAAAAAAAAATTTAATTTTCTATATATTTTTTTTATAATTTTATTATCATTATTATATACAAAAGCATAAAAAATCTAATTGGTCAAAAAATCACGAGATGGGACCCTTTTAGTTGATCAGATAACCAATCAGAAAAGTTCCTAAAATGTGAAACTCTACTTAATAACTTCCCGGTTAAAGTAGAAGCACACGGGAAACTAAATCAAAGTAAAGGGATTATATGGTGCTCCGAAAAGGGAATAAAAGATGTATTAAACCCACAAAATACAGCCGATGTTAAAAGGTTAACGTACTATAAAAATAATGAAAAACACCGCGAGCCACGATCGTCATTTATCACCAAAAGCGAAATATCCTATATGCGGAGGACCTGGGTTCGATTCCCGGCCGTGGTCGAATCTTTTATCTTCTGATAAAATAATTTAGAAATATCCTATAAAAAGTTTTTACGATTTGTTTATGTCCTTATATGTTTAAAACTAAAAATGGTTTGCATTGGCGTAGCGGAGCCCTCGAGTTTGAAGACAAATTTTAAATGGCTCCGCTCCGGAGACCTGTAGTGCAAAGGCTTAAAGCTGTTTTTTTTTTTTAAACATACTACTCTGATAATAAGTGTTGTAGTTCTTATAAATATACGGCGGACTTGATTTATCATTTTATCTGATGCAATTGCACTATTATTGACTAAGAATGGTTAAGACTTATTTATACGGGTGAACATTGCGGTAGGTCACTGTTGGGCAAAACGAATGCCATCTTAATTTAGCCCGAACATGAGGTCAGCTAATATATAAAACCTTTTCCACTCCTATTTACGGAAGGACGGGAATATTGTCGACTGTCGCCTATCCTAGATCTTTACGGCTGTTCAATATTAATAACAACGTCCCGTCTACCGACTTCTGCCTATAAATTATTTCACCGGCGTTTCAGAGTTGTTCCGTTGTCTTAGCATTGAAAGGCTACCGACAGAGATGTTTATGTCATTGGGTTCCTTCGAAATTTATCGCATCCGAGTTCCAATGAAGCATCGACATTGATCAATTGGAAATGATAAAAGAAAACATATAGCATTAGTCAATGAAAAATCTGATTTAACGTTAGGATATCCTGAATATAAAACTTTATAATATAATATCATTCCCCGTCGCGGCTTTGTCCGCGAGCCTTTAAAATCAATTCTGTGATCATTATCTTGGTATTGATTTAATATAATATGCTAACTAATGTTAAGGAGATTTAGTAGAATCGGAGCTTCCGGTAGGTGGAATGTTGGAGGGGGAAGCTGGCGGCTCGGTAGAAGGGAGGTAGGAGCGCTTTGAGGGTTCACTAAAACCGCCGAAAAAAAATACTGCTTACTCTTCGTGAACGATTCATTTTTCGGCTTTAAAACATGTTTTGTAAATTGAGTCAAAATTAGACATTTCTTCTCGAAGTGCAAAAATAGGTGTCCGTTAGAGTTAAACGACAATTTCGCCATTTAAATTAGGGGTTACATTTTTGAAATTCGTTTCTTAGTGGTTACCAACATCGCGTTTAAAATCTAAATTCAGAACTTCAAGTTTCTATCATTAGTTGTTTTTGCTCTGCGTTAATTCTGTCAGTCAGGACAAAGCCTCTTATATATAAAGAGATGAAGTTATAAATATATGAGTGTCTATGCTTGAGGATGACAATAAATATACATGAATATTTAAATAAGTGACTGGTTTGCAAGATTAAACAATATCTGATATTTACCTTCTGAATCCAGAGTGATACAAAGACTGAAGGTAAAATAGGGTGAGAGGTAGTGGTAGGGGGTTAGTTTGCCGACTTCAAAGGTTTATTAGGGGGGAAACCAACGCTTTTGTAGTGAAAGGCTACATGACAACTAAATGAAAATAAAATATTAAAAACTAACAATATAGATGATACTGTATACAAATTGTTATGTCTGGATTCAATAACAACAAAATATTTTGTATATGCTTACCATCCATTATTATCAGTTTTTTAAAGTATTTATTTATTGTCATACTCTAGTATAGATACTCATATATTTGTTTTCTTTTAGCCCTGATGAAGATCCACAAGTTGGATCGAAACGTTGGCATTCCAAAAGTGAAATGTTTTAACTGAAAATCCTTATAATCATTTAACCTATCGTATAGAATAACAGTTGACTATCTCTCACCTCTACAACTTTTTATAATTGATGCACCTATTGTAACTATTCTAAGTTCTCTTAGAGTTTGGATATTTCTTATAAAACTACTGCAAATACGAGTATAGTAGATGCCCCTACTGCGATCTCCAGAACTTTATCTTACTCTAGTTTTGTTCCGATTCGTCGATGATGCTACTCCCCAACCTCACAACTGTATATTATCTTATGAGATATTATCTAATTTCAAATTTTATGGGATAAGAAACCTCCGCGGAAATACTGCATTGAATCGGTAAAGGAAGTAAATAAGTACATGGTGAGTACCATATCTATAAAAATATTTATTTATAACAGTCGTCAACAAATATTTTGATATTTTTCTCGTAGCGGTAAACGGGAATCCCGCAAAATTATATTGCAGAAATATCTTTTGAAACCGTAAACAATTCCCCGAAAATAATCTGTAGTATACCTATTGTAAATATTGAGATAACCATTATTTTTTTGTTAATGAACATTTAAAACATTACTGAATCGTTCATTCACAATTACTGTTCACATTATTTATTTATTTCCTCCCTACCTTGCCTTTCAGCAACACGGGTGTTGGCACTACTAGTGTTCTTATCTTGCCTAAAAAACTTTATTTATTTTGTTCAACTTTCTCTTGGATGGATTTTCTGTTTTGTCTAGGAATACCGCCTTCTATCCAGGTAGCTACCCAGGTAGCTCGCTGTCCGGTGGTCTTCCATGTGGTGGTCCCCTTCTCACGAGGTTGAACACGGCTGGCCCGACGGCTTCCTTCCACCCGTAGACGAACTCTTTGTAGTACGGGTAGTTACGTTCTTTCATCAACTCAGGGAACTGGTTCTCTGTGAGGACGTAGAGCCCAGTGTCCCTGAGTAGCTTAGACCTCAGTGCCTCAAAGGCGGTGCAGTTCAAGATGACATGCTCAGCCGTCTCCGGTACTCCGTAAGCCGTTGCAGGAAACCGCCCTTCTTCGAGCACCCCCAGCTCCTCGTCAAACACTAACTTCCATAGCGCTGGCCCAAGAACCGAGCCTTGAGGGCATCCTCTCTCTATGGAAGCTTCGACTTCAAAAGAGGTACCTCGAAACTTCACGCTCCTATCCCGGAGGTAGCTTTCAACGAGGGTATATAGGTTGCTAGGGGCATCGTACTTCTGCAGCTGCTGTAGTATCTGGGGCCACCACACGCTGTCGAAGGCAGAGGATATGTCAAAGAGCAGCAACATGACATACCGCTCTACCCTCTGCTCAACGTCCTGGCGAACCCGAAGCAGTGCATCAGCGGTTCCCTTTCCTTTTGTTGAACAGTATTGCCGTGGATGGCTGGCCCTCATTAGAACCGGTTGTAGGCTTGTTAAAATGAGATTCTCCAGGACCTTGCTCATCACAGGGAGGAGACATATAGGTCTATATGACTTAGGGAGCTGCTTATCCCTGCCTCCTCCCTTGTAGAGTAGTCTCAGATCGGCGATTTCCCAACTTTTTGGGAAGTACCCCCTATCAAGACAGCCATTAAATATTCCTAATAGTTGATCTTCGACGTAGGGGATACTATTTTTCAAGATCGCCGCATCTATGGCGTCAAGTCCTGGAGCACGACCAGTTTTCTGCTTATCCACGGCAATACGGAGATCATGTATGTCCCATGGTGGGCATAAGTCCGTGCCTGGGGGATATGCTGTGGTGCGTCTAACAAAGTTGTCGGCCGGATCGTCCTGGGATGGATCATCCCTGGGATACGTCACTCGTATGTAGAGGCTAGCCGACTCTTCTAGGGTATTAGCGTGCCGAACACCATCAGTGAGGGCTGCCATCGGCTGTGGCGAGGTCAGCTTACCCATAGCCACTCTATACGGGATACCCCAGGGATTCTTAGCAGATACGTCGACGATGAACTCATTCCACGACCGACGCGCACCTCATTTCGGTACATCTTGGCTTTGGACTTATACTCATTCCGAAGTGCAGTGCGCCTCTCGTCACATCTGCACTTCTGGTACGACCGCCGAGCTTTGTAGAGCTCTCTCTTCCTTGTAGTTAAGCCCGGCGTCCACCATGGGACAGGTCGAGCCCTTGCTTTCCGATGCAGGAGGGAGTTTTCAGCGGCATCACGGATGGCGTTGGTGATTCTGGAAACTCTGAAATCCAAATCATCTGCGCACCCCGATTCTCCTTCTTCCCATTCTTCGTCGGCTATTTCTCCCTCCAGCATACATCGGAAAGCAATCCAGTTATTCCTACGGGTTACATAACCCTCGTCGATACCGTGGGAACTTGTTATATCCTGTACAAGACTAAACACCAGGGCATTGTGGTCAGAACTCGTTTCAGATCTAAGGCACCAATCGACAATGTGACCAGAGAGATTCGGCGAGGCTAGCGTGACGTCAATCCAACTCTCTCCCATTCCTCCAGAGAACGTAGGGATGGCAGAGGTATCGTTAACTACGACTAGCTGGTGCCTCGCAATAAACTCACCGAGTTTAGCACCTCTTCCGTTTGTTCAATTGGACCCCCAGACCGTGTTCCAGGAGTTGGTATCTGAGCATATTATCACATTCCTATTACGTGCAGTGATCATCTCCATGGCAGATATGTCATCCTCGATGTTACTACCACTAGGTAGATATGCCGAAATGAGAGTAATGGAAATACTACCCCATTTAACATGGCATGAGACACCGTCTGCCATAGAATACTGTCTCAGATCCATCACGTCGAGGTTCGGGTTGTTAACCACGATGGCAGCTCTAGGCCTCCTCTCCCCACTGCCTAGAGCTATTACTCTCAACGTGAGGCCAAATCCTGTGACCATGTTCCCACGGCAGGTTGGTTCCTGGACCGCCATGATGTCATAGCGTTGACACAGAGCGCGAAGCTCGTCTGCAACAACTCTTCGACGGCTCATGTTTAACTGGATAATGGTAATCTTATTCATAAAAGGTCCTCTTTGCCATCTCTTTGCACCATGTCAAGTGTGTAGGGCACTCTCGGCTCCCCGCCTTGTGTTTCGTCAGTTGTGGGTGGACTTTTGCTCTCACACAATTAACACAAGTTGGGTCAGCCTTCACCTGTTTCTTGGGGCAGTCTTTCATCATATGGCCACTAGCAGCACACAAGATGCAGACTACAGCCTCGGCTGTAAATGTGGCCTTGGTATGTTCATAGCCCTGACACTTGGTGCAACGAGGAGCATCAAGGTAATCCTTAAATGTCAAGGACTACCATCCTCCATTTAAAATACCAATTTCCAGCAACTGGAACCGAACCATTGGGTGCACTTCTAGCACCCAATTTTTCGTAAACCCGTTTCTAGCCATTGAGGAAAAAATGGGCGGAGGTCATCACTAACTAATGGGGTTGGGACCGACTTCTCGGGTATTCTTTCCCATAGAAATCTGGCAAGTTCTTCCGATCCCCATGAGTGGGGCACTCCCCTCACCTTCATCTTTGGTTTCCTCCTGAGTGCTAACCTTGCGTGCAGCCCGTTGTCACGTAAGCCCTGCCACCCGATGACTTTTGTAACGTGGGAGCTGGCCTCCAACCGGACTAGGACCGATCCTGCTTTCCGAACGATGGAGGCATTTACGCCTATTTGAGCCGGAGATGGAAGTTTATCAATTATTTCCAGAGCACTCTTTCCTGCCCCACTGATCGTGAGGTAAGTCGCCTTCGACTTGAGAGTCGGTTTCACTGGCAGGGATTTGACAATATCTGCCATCGTCTTTGGTTTTTCTTTCAACGTTGGTTCATCCTGTTGAGAAGTCTTACTTACCTCTTCTATTTTATCCTCTCTGGTGGCTGCAGTCCTCCTCTGTCTGGCCTTCCTTCGGCTTCGCTTGCTCTGAACGAGCTCAAATGTGTTGTTTTCGGGAACCTGTGGGAGCACAGAGGCCAAAACCGGCTCTTTCGAGGGTCCAGCTTTGGCCTGTATGTGTTCCTGCGGAACTATCTCGGGGATACTTTTATGCTTCACATTTTCCCGGATTTGATTAGCTTTGATGCATTCATGAGAATCGAAAGTTTCATTCACTATTGTTTTAACAAGGGCTTTGACTGTTCACATTAAATGCTTCAGTCACAAGAAGGGGCGGATTTTGCGCAAAATTTGGGGGGTGGGGGTTATGACCCCCCGATCTAACTGCCTTGCCTCCCATCTAGCAGCAATTTGGTTTCTGAATTTATTTTATGGATTACTTCCTTGCAACAGGAAGGACTGCGAGTGTTACGTTTTAATGTTTAGCAGCTATTTAATTGCATTATTCCTTTAAAAATCAAAATAAAATATAAATAGCTAAAATATTAGGGGATGCGTGTGCCCCATCTGGATCCACTTATGCCCAATGCACATGAGCGGAATTTTTCTGCGATCCTTCCTATAAGCCTATAGGCTTGTGGTCAGGGGTACCTGGAGTATAATGGTATAATCCGGTCGGTCCATTATACTCCAGGTACCCCTGACCGCAAGCTTATGGGCCGGGACAGCAGAAAAATACCGCTCGTCTGAATCGGGCCTTATGGTCACAACTCATAACTACTTCCATATTCCACACAAATCGTTACTTTTTTCCGAACCGATCACTGTGTTTGTGTAGCTTTAATTGGCAGTGTTTATGTTTCTGTAGCTTTACCTATCACCGATGTTTTTAAAATTTTCATCACTTGTAATTTTTAATTTTTTTTTTTACCATAACCTGCATTTTTTAGAAATAAAGAAACATTTTGCCTTTAATCTAGTCTTAAGACTCATTAGAATTTATTAACTTATTTAAGAATTACTATATACTTGATTTATTAAATCTATTAATGATTGGTATAGGCGGGCGCAATCGACTATAGGGTGCGCTAGTAGTTTTACAAAAAGTCGGAAGCAACGGGGATAGATGTAGTTGATGTGATAGAGATAATTGGTGATTTTAAGAGACTATTAATTGAAGGGCAGGCTATCCTTGATGCAAACCACATATTTACATGTGGAATAAGATCTATAAATAAAAAAAACAGTCATTTTACAAGCCTTGTGCCTTCAAACAAGCGATCTTAAAGGACTGCCTCATCAAATAAAAGTGGAAATCAAATTTATTAATAATAATAAGCAACTTTCGTGTAAAGCTGGTAGTTCTGGTAAATGCAAACACATCATTGTAACTTTACTCTCCGTTTTTCGGTTAGTAATAACATTAATTTGACTGTTCACATTAAATGCTTCAGTCACAAGAAGGGGCGGATTTTGCGCAAAATTTGGGGGGTGGGGGTTATGACATTCATACAACCATTGTTATGGGAGCTGTCATTTTCATGACAGCTTAGTTTCTTTGTCATATTATTTATTTATATGTCAAAACTTTCAGGCATCGCATTGAAAACTTGGAACAATTAAGCACAACAGATGTAATACAAATATGGGGAAAATTATAAAGAAAAACAAATCTATGACACTATGGTCCCAATGTTTTATTTGAATAAAACTAGCATTTTCGAATAATAAAATGTCAAATACTAATATTTACCTGAATAAATATAGTCAATTTCTTTAAAATGAAGACTACATATCGTCATATGTTTCGAAACAGGCTTATCTATTCTTAATTTTACAATCCACCCTTTAAGAAGCTTTTATTTTTTAGAAATAAATGGAATTACACGTCTTTTGATTTTCTAACTGAACACTGAGGGACCGAGCAATACCTATTAGACAATTTTCAAATAATTTTTTGCTCAATCGGGTTTTAATTATGGAAAAATAAATTAAAAACGCCAAAAAACCCTATAATCCCAGGTAATGGCCCGGCTTCTGTAAATGGCTTCAGTAAATGGCCCGTTTCTCTAATTCCTGAAAGAAGCAGCACCGTCGCTTGCGCTCGCCTATATTGAAGTCATTGACAAACTGGGTGTTATCTTGTGTCCATTTTTGTCACAAAATGAGTTTAGCTATCTTATTTCCAAAAACCATCGTAGGCGTCAGGAGTTAATGTTATAAGAAACATTAAAAGATCAAATGGATTTTTATAAATTCCCTCGTGTGGCGTCTGGACACATTAGATGAAAATGTCCAACTAAAAAGGATGCTGAACAAGAAAAAAAGACAAAAGATATTGTGTGTGGCTGTGTAACTAACAACTACTTTTTATATGCTTCCGGGAATTTTTGCGAAGGCTTTGTTTTAGAATTATTATCCGGGTCACCTGTGGTGTAGTGGTTAGCATGGCAACCTACAATACTAAAGGTCGCAGATTCGCGCCCAGCGGTGGCCCTAGGATTTTTTAATGGGAGTAAAAAATCCTTAGCCATGCCGTCCCTCGGATAGGACATAAAATGGAGGTCCCGAGCCTGTACCATGTCAGGTACTCGTTAAATTTCCCTATCCTAATTTTACCTGGATAGGCAAAATTTAGGACTCCCATTGTAGCATCGTCAGATTAGCCTTAGTAGCATAAAGTGACAAACTAACAAATTAACAGACAAAAAATTATTAAATAAATATAATGTTTTACATTCGAGGCATCCTAACGATAAGTCAGATTTCATGGACTAATGCTATATGTTTTCTTTTATCATTTCCAATTGATCAATGTGATTGCTTCAGTGGAACTCCGATGCGATAAATTTCGAAGGAACCCGATGACATCGCCGAAACGTCGGTTACAATAAAATATGTAAATATCACATATTTGTGCTTATTATTTTGACCGCACCTCAAACCAATCCCTGTTCATTATATCTACGGTCAACTATCTTCCACCATCATGAAAAAAAAAAAACAATCATTGAAAGTTTTATAATTTCTTTCGTTTAAAAAATATTTTAAAGTTTCATACACGATCCTTAACTAACGACTAAGCTGTTACTTCGAAATCGTCAGGCTCCTATGACACACACACAATCCCGACCCGTAACAAGAAGATGATTAGAGGAACGTCCATCCGAGCCTGGATATGACACAACCACGATGACGGTACCGAAGGCAACCAACCTGCAATCGCTTAATTCCTCAGGCAAGGCCACGGTTAAACACCCACAACAGACCACCGCCTCTTAAATCCTTTCGATATATTTTTACACTCCGATGCTCGTGATATCATATTAAGATATCAGCGTACCTTGGCATTCACCTCACGAAAGCCCATCTAGTTCTCGATTGCACGGATTCTTGTAGTTTTCTTCCGGAAAGCGATTATGACGTTTCCTCCGAGTTCCTCCGAGGTTTAAAAGAGGCCAGTTTGAGAGCGGATGCGTCATTCGACGATGTGCCGTTGGAGAGAGCATAGGAACATGTGTTGGTGAGTATATGGTGATATTGATGTTTTAATTCGTGTAGTTTTCTTTCAGTAGTACAATAGATATATTCCATAGGGGGGCGCATTTTTTTCTTTTTACAAATGATGTTCATTCTTAGGCAGTACGAAACCCACATTGAACGATTATTATATGTGATAAGTATCCATTCTTTTGAAGAATATAAATCATAGAGCATCTGATTCTACAAATGATATCATGGCATCAAAGGCACTATTTAAAATACGAGTAACATTTTCCATAGGCGCGCCTAGGCGTCACCGCCGGGGGGGGGACAAGGAGGGACGCGTCCCCCCCAACATTTTGGCAGGAGAGGACCCAATGTAAAAATTAAATAAAAATGCGAATTTACGAAATTATCCGAGTTTAACCAATAAAATATAAATATAAAATATTAGTTGATTTCAGCACACTCTATTGTTACAAGCTAGTTAGGCTTATTGTATATTTGATGAATTACACATTTTTTATTTCAGCTCGAAATGTTTTGTTTTATTGCTCTACATTTCTTTTTTAAACCAAGCAGCTTGATCCTACTTTCTATCAATTCGATGAAGCGTATAGAAGTTAATATGGTAGAAAGCAATTAAATTACTGGGATCAGATTCAGAAGAAAAACTTGGATAAAATTCAATCTAGAAATTTTGGCCCACACCCTTCAACATTAAGCCTTAACAATTCCCTATTTTAATGTATTAATGTATGTGGCATAAATTGACTAGTTTTAAGAGACTATAAATACCATTAAAATACAGTGTTGAATGATGAATTTAAATGCCCCAACAGTTGTTTTTAGGGGTTATTATTTCAACTTTTTTTACCAACCCTATCTAGGAAAATATTGAGCCGTCCCCCCAATAATTTGGTACTTGTGACGCCCATGAATAGGAATTATAGGACATTAAATTATACAATAATTTCAACTTATTATCAGGAATGCAATAGTTTGCTTGTTCCTGTTGTAAATATTTTTTAATAAAGGCATGTTCTCTGTTATATTAAGAGATAAGTGAAAAACCTTTTTGATGATTTCATATAGATTTTTGGATGTTGAGTCACTTTATTTTGGATGATATTTGAGGAATTGAAAAAAAAATTACATATTGAGCAATATGTCGTTTGTGGGCTGTAGAGGCTTAGAGAAAAAGTCATATAAACAAATTAAAATGGTGCGAATAAAAATAATTACGAGGAAACCTCTGGTGTAGAAAAGAAAAAATACAAATTAAATATTCCAATAAACATTAAGTGAAAAAAACTTGTTGTGCACATCTAATAATAAATACGTATTTATTCACATATTTACATATAAGCTAAAAAGTATTTTACATTTTCAAAAAAAATAAAATATATATATAAAGAAATGACAGAGTTGGGCAAAAAGAAGTTGAACTACAAATTACAAAACTACTACCACAGTAGTTGGGAAGTTGTTGAAACTACAACTACTTTTATAATTTGTAGTTGATGGACCACAACTACAACTACTGTAGTTTCAAAAAAGTAGTTGCATTTTTACAACTACAACTAGTAGTTGCAACTGTAATTATGGGCCTGAAACTACAACTACTTTTATTGATAACGAGTAATTATCGATATCTAGTATTATCGATAAGGAGTATATCAAATGCAATTCAGCTAATATATAAAACAAGGGATTGATCGAGAACCTAAGGTTAAAAAAAATAATTGACTGCCGGAAATCATGGAAAAAAATTTGTATTACGTATATGTATTGTACTATTTTTAAAACAGATTATCAACCATAATGGAGCCCATTTATCTATGGAGTATTTATCTAAACACAAAATAAAAATAGCAAAAACATGTGATTTAATTAGACGTTGCTTAGCAAATGTAGTTGCCGCTCTAAACTACATTTACAACTACTTGTTGTATTTGCCATTCCCAACTACTGTAGTTGTAGTTTTAAATTACAACTACTTAACTGGTAGTTGAAAAATAGTAGTTGCTCGCTTCCAACTACAAACTACATGTAGTTGTCTGTGTAGTTAATTACAAATGTAGTTAACTACTGCCCAACTCTGAGAAATGATAATAATAATAAAATAAATCAAAGCACCTATCGGTTTAATGGTTTAGGAAGTGTCAATTTACATTTTTTTTTGGGAATACAGGAAGGCTAGGAAGTGATTAAACTGGCGGGATTCGAAGGTGGGTTGGGTATTGGATTTAAGAATGAATGGGGGAATAAAAAAATGGAAAAGGGGCCGGGATAGCAGAGCATGCTGGAGCGCGACCCGCTCTAGCACGATGAAGCCGAACGGCGGCGCACAGTGGTCCAACCTGGGAAAAAACCTCAAAAATGAAAGTAGCCCAAACCTGATTTTTTCTTGGTTTTCGAATACTTAGATACTTGTAGAACAATGAAGAGAATATATTTTACTAACTAGTTCAAAATTAAAATGTGTGTGTACCGGTAAAATTGAACTTTTTAATGATTGTACTTTTCTACCAACATAAAAAAAAAATTCTACTCTGTATTAGATTAACAATAAAATATTCCCCAATACATCAGGAGTGTGTCATATATATGTGCACTGTTATGGTCTAAACATGTTTGAATAATATCAATATTTAGAGAAGAAATTAATTTTCGAAATCGTTGCTGAAATAAGTATGATTTTTTGACTATGTTGGTTTGTAAAAAGTTTGCGTTACGTTGCGTTACGGTCGCAATAGTTTAATATGTAACTGTAGGTAGTAGAGGAACTGTGGTAAAATTTTCAGCGCCAACTTTAAACCTTTCGCTACTGTGCGAGTGGCGAGGGCTGATGACCTTGGGGAGGAACTATTAGTTAAGAAAAATCCTCCTATAGGTCTCTAAGGGAGGGGGGCTGGCTTAGAATTAAAATAAAATAAATCACACGTTATTTTCAATTAATTCTAAAATACTAAAATAAAATAAAATTATTTTAATTTTAATTCTAAAATTTCTAAAAGTTTTATTTTGTATTTTAAATAATCAAATAAACTACGATTACAAGTAGGTTGTTTGAAGGTGCACAGTTTGCTTATAGTTTATGGTGATACACTTTGCATTAGAGTTCTCACCCATGAAAATTGAGGCGGTACATTTATTTCAGTTTGATGCTGTTATTGTTTGTTATTGTTTTGAAAATACATTAACCGCGCAGATTACAGGGATAAATGAAGAATTAATTATGAGATTAAAAACAGTACTAGATGTGATTTGCTCTTTGTACCCGATTGATACTGCAGCATGTCGCAAGTATACAGTGGAAACGGCTGAGATGGCAGTGACTCTGTACCCCTGGTACTATCTCCCATCGACCGTCCACAAAATTCTTTTCCATGTAGCAGACAGGATTGAGCTAGCAGCTCTTTGAATCGGTTCCCTGTCAGAAGAGCCTCATGGAGAGTAGGTACAAATATTATAAGCAGTACAGGGAACATCATTCCAAGAAGATATCTTGGAAGTCGCAACAAATGAAGATGTTTTCCACCAATTATTTGTAACAAGCGACCCATATATTACGGATTTAAGACCAGTATACAAGTATAAAAAGAAAAAAGGGCTAACCGAGGAAGCATACAATTTATTTAAACAAGATTAAATAATTATATCCTAATTGTATTATCGTACATAAAATGTTAAATAAAAAAAATAATATATAATATAATAATTAAATTTTTATTTTTCACGTCAAATTTTATCTTGATCTGATGCTCTGATTTCGTTGATATCGATTTAATTAGATTCGGCACCTCAAAAAACATATACGACTATACCAAACACGAATTTTTTATATTGTTGACTTTTTGACCTCAAATTCGGACTTGATCTGGTGGTCCAATAGCACGGATTTTTATTTCATTAGATTCGGCACCTCAAAAAATCAATGCACGGGTGGTTCCAGGCCGCTAACAAAGTAATTATAATAGATATTAGTTTTTTTCCGATTTTCAGCTTTTTTGGACCACTGTGCGGCGGTTCGAATCCGCCGTGGGAGGATTGACATTGATTTCGTGGTGGCCCCACGGATTAAATCTCGAACTACCCACTATGGTTAGAATACGTTCGTTATATCTGTAGATTAACCCCCCATATATGCCCCCGTATGCCAAACATTGCCAGGTGGGTGTACCGAACAAAAAAATAAAAATAATCCATATTAATAATAAACATTAACTTGTAAAGCAAAAATTGAGCATTGATATAGGGTAAGTGGAGTATATATTTTTTTCATGGAATCTAAGGAGCTTAAAGCATCAGTAAAGAGAACGATGTTTTTACTTTCTCTGATACAAGCCTCCCTTAGAACCAGGTGTATCAGAATTAATTCTGAGGAATATGAAATGGATTCAGAGGGAAGAATACTTTGTTGTTTGTATGTTTTAACGTCACCTTATGCCACTAAGGCTAATCGGGCGGTGCTATAGTGGGAGTCCTAAATTTTGCCTATTCAGGTATAATTAGTGTTGGGTCTTTAACGAGTACCCGACATCGTACAGGTTCGGGACCTCCATTTTACGTCCTATCCGAGGGACGCTATAGACAATGATTTTTTACTCTTATTAAAAAATCCTAGGGCCACCTCGGGACGCGAACCCTCGACCTTTAGTTTAGTAAGTTGTTATGCTTACCACTACACCACAGGTGACCCCAGGGAAGGCTAGTTTTATGTGTGATATTAAGCAAGTACTGCTGTTGCTTCAAGAACACTGTCACTTATAGATCCGTCGGTGAATATCACTGTATCTTTTCTATAATTTATTCAGAAATTCATTAAAATACTGCACTGTCACTATGTCGCCTCGAATTATAAAAATACTTGTATTTAATATTTATTGTGGGAATATGCCAAGGTTATAATTAGTTATGATGCTAGGATTCGTAAAGTTGAATCTTAAAATAATTCACTATTGTTTAGATATACGATCATTTGTTGTGTAATATTGCTGTAGTAATCTAACGTCATTATGCAACTATGTTACTCCTCCTAAAGTTACAACCTTGATAATAAAAAATTATCCAAAGAGTAAAAAATAAAGTGATGTCCGCGATGTGATAGCCAAAATTATGAATATCCCGTATTATCAATAATGAAAATAAAAACGTTTGTTAAACATTAAAAAAAAAAATTATTTTACAATAGGGAGTAAATGTAAAAAAGGGAGTAGAGTAAACGTGATGCTCAAATTATTTAAAGCTTTTAAGGTGTGAAAAAATATGGTATAAGATTATCTTTAATTAATTATAGTTTAGTCTAGAAACTTTAGTTCCATAATAGATTTCTGAATGCAATATAGAGTGATTTTAGAGGATCAGTAATCGTTCTCGGTTTCTCGGATTAATCTCGGACAAACGTTACTCGGAGACGTAAAAACACCCTCAATCGATTCATCTTCACGATATATTTACAAAAAAGAAATAATATTGTCAATCAGCAATGACAATATATTGTCAATACTGTCGTTTATCCTTGAGGGCCCACCGTCAATATGGCCACACCTTAGACAGTTATAGTTGAATATTATAATTATTGACGATAATTATATCAATAAGTTATCTCAGGGCGTTTGTTTCCACCATTCAGATAAGGTCTTTCCAATTGATTTTTCGTAACATTGAGTGTTTGAACATGGACAATCGATAAAAAGCTTGTGTAGCCATAAGTATGGCTATCGGAAGTATTCGACGAGCTCAAAGAAATCGATGGATGAAAGAATGGTTGAAAAAACGTAAAGAATATTCTCATATGAGACTGCTGAAGGAAATCAGAGTGACAGATGCAGGAGATTTTTACAATTATTTCAGAATGAAAGAAAGGACGTTCATAAAATTATTAAAAATGGAGAAGGCAGAACACACACGTGAGGGAATCCATCTTTGTTAAAGAGAGATTAGCCTTAACCCTAAGGTACTTAGTTACAGGTAGAAATTTTCAAGATTTGAAATAATAATTGAAATGTGTGAAAGTTTTACTTATATCCTACGGGACAACATGAAAATAAGTGCTTTAAATAATTTTCCAAATATTATATCAGTACGGCATAGTACAGATATTGACGCTCCGAAATCAGAATATCTAGATTTTCATCAGTATCGCCATCAATACTCAAATTTTCACCTTACATTATCAATATCATTGTCAATACCATAATGTATTGTCAATATGCTTGATAGTGTAAGGTACGCTTAATCTAAGTAAGTTCATAAATGTATGTTGTGTGTTGTGCCCATTGCACCAGATTTTCTATTTAGCTGAAGAAAACAATTAATCATTTACCTACGCATTAGAAACCATCAGGATAGAAGACTTCAATAGGATCTTGTACTAACTAATTGTATCGATTTAACTTAGATGAAATCCATCGATCTTAGCACTATCTGATTATAAACTCGTTTGAATATATTCACGAAGTAATATATCCACTCAACCCGTGGTGGATCCTGCTAAGTCATCTCGGGATAATATTAATTGTTGGGAGACCGACATTCCCTCATGCTAATCTGTGGCTAGTTCTCAATCACCGCCATTGTTTTCTGAATCATATGTTGCAGCATAATATGTTCCTATCATGATCAACATTTCCTGTAACACAGGAAGCAGATCCGGGATTGCTCAAAGAAAATTATGAAGGCATTGTATTTAGCTGCGTTAATTCTTGTTATTCCCACGAAGAACAGAGGGTTTTCTGTATAATTACATATAAAAAAAAAACAACAACAACAAAGAAAATAGTAATTCTACATCAAATTTTCTTGAAAATAGTTCCTATGAAAGGATTTGTTCTGTTAACGCAACTTCTGTTTCACTTATGGGGATGACCTATTTTGCCCATGATAATAGCAAACTCCCATCACATCCTTTTCATTAAAGAAGGGTCTTGATTATTTTTATTAGATCGCAACTTTCGAATTCTGCTCGCTGTTCGCTCAAAAGATACGAACATACTCCCAAAGCGTCCTATTCATAGGAAATCTGGGCCTCTCTAAATGGATCATAATACGTAGCAGTAGTAGTACCTATGTTCTGTCTTTTCTATTTATATTAGTTTTTGATTATTCAATTAATTTTTTGTGATTTTTCATGCATATCAGTATATATTATTGAAAATGTCTTACATTATTAAACAAGTGCGTGATGAAACACTACGCTACAAAATGGCTACGGTCATTCATTAAATGGAATCGAAAAATTTTATAGATGACACTATAACACCGTGGGAATTGAATTTCAGACTTTCAATTTTTTTACAGGACTTTATATAGGGGAAAAAATTGGCCTCGGTACGCTGTCACTTCTGACTGAAATTGCATCCAAGCCGAGTCGATCCTCTCTCTTCAATGCTTCTATCCCCAGATCTCGCATATCTTTGTACCATAAAATTAGATGGAGGATTGACTATCCTCGACTTGGGTTCGCCTCCTCGGCCGTGTCCAATCTTCAAACATAAAATTATGTATATATATATATATATATATATATATATATATATATATATATATATATATATATATATATATATATATATATATAGTAAATTAACACATTCGGTGTGGACCCACTGGGTGCCTGTTTACTCACCGTACGGGCCATCGGACGTAGATCTACTGTCCATGCTGCGTAGTTTATGACTTCACTCGAATCGAAGAATTGTCAAAAATCCCCCTTCACGAGCGTTTCTAGTGAAGTCATTAACTACGCAGCATGGACAGTAGATCTACTGGACCCGTACGCTGAGTAGACAGGTACCCAGTAAATTTACTGGGTCCGCATCGATTGTGTTAATGTATGTCAATGTCAATACAACCTTGCAGCAGTAAAATATATTTTTTAATGAAACATTAGCAACGTATCTTCTTACAATTATTCAATTCTTACAAATTTACCTCGTTGACTTTTCGGGGTTGTGTCCCTATTCTCAAAACCTGTACAATATTATTACACTTAATTCACTTATTTCATATGTAGTTACTATATATCTTTTATAACTGCTAGTTTGTTCGTATAACGTCCCTTTATACTATGTACTAAGGCTAATCGAACAATGCTAAAGTGGGAGTCCTAAATTTTGCCTCTTCATGTATAATTAGGATAGGGATCGTCAATGAGTACCTGACATCGCATAGGCTCGGGACCTCTATTTTACGTCCTATCCAAGGGAAGGCATAGCTAAGGATTTTTTATTCCCGTAAAAGACCCTAGGGCCACCGCGGGATGTGAACCCGCGAGCTTTAGTATTGCAGGTTGCCTTATCAACCACTACACCTCAGGTGATTGATGTAAGATGAGTCAGCCGATGCGTGGAGTGATATGTATAATTCCGCGCTGCTGATAGGTAATTCCCCTTGATGACGTAGCTCTGGGGGTCCCCTGGCAAGGTCATTGAGCATCTGGATCATTGAGAAACCTCATTCATTTCGTCAGAGCCCTCCAGGAATCGTCGTCGCTGGTTTTCCAAACGATGATTATGGGCCAGAATTAAGGTTAGAGCTGTAAATAATTATTTCAACTCCGGTTTCTCGTTTATTCATGAGCCATTTCACGTCTAATCAACCAGCCGCATTTCAATATTAAACCCTCAAACCTCAAATTTTGATCAAAATATGTACATACATGGGCATCTCTTGACGATCGTCAATTTTTAAATTATTTTATATTGATTAAATCAATTTTTGTAGGTAACCATCTTGTTTTAAATTATTTAAACATTTTTAATTTGAAAAGCCAACATTTCGATGTCAACATGCGGATCTTCATCAGGGCTAAAAATAAGACAAATATATAAGAAACACGTAAAGTACTTATGCTAGAAGATGATGATATTTATATGATAACCTCCTAACTTATATTTTTACCTTAGTTACTTTTTCAAATATTCATGTGGAATTCTACTATCTTATATATAACTAGCTAGGGTCCCCGGCTTCGCTCCGGTAGTTGTGTGATAGTATAACAGAAAAATTGAGCACCTTCTTGAAACTACGGTTTTAACTTGGTATTAATAATAAGATTCGAGATCTGCAGTTCGCCCAAAAAAGGTACCATATATACTTTATGTGGGATTGAAAATGGTAGAAGAAAATTTAATTTTATGCAAATCAAGGGACAATTTCTTTACCTAGAAGTTTTTTATCCTGAACTATAAGGAGTGATAAAATCATAATGAAAAAATGCTGAAATTGGAGTTAACCATTTTGTTAACTGGAAGGTTCTTCATACATTTTAATCAAACCAACATCTTTTTCGTAATTACAATATCACTTCAAACTTTTTGTTTGGTTTAAATTCAGTCAAGTTATCTCTTTTTTTTTTTTTTTTTTTGTCTGTTTTTATTCGCTCACTGTACTACTAAGAAATGTTCAATCATATTGCATTAAATTTACTTATATGTTATATATTGATTAAATGTAATGTGTTGATCGTTAAGCCTTCTTAAGTGAAAATTAATTTGTTAAGGAATCCAGTTGGTTTTCTAATTCATTGCACAGATGTAAAATCATTATTTTTTCTTCTTTTTTTTACCGCAAAGGAGAAACTACTTATTAATGATTAATTTTTTAGAAATTTTAAAAGAACTGTGAAAAAATATATAACCCTTAAAAGCTGAATGAATGAACAATAAACATTGAGTGAAACGCACCCTAGCGCTTCCTGGTAGTCTGCAGTTCGAACTAAATTTTTCATTCACTGACCCGTAAAGGTACGCTAATTACATGGTGCGAGAGGCTTAAAATTCCAGTCTTTTTCTCTTAAATTTTACATCCTAAAGATAAAAACGGAAACCTTCTTCACGGTTATGGGTTATGCTGCTACACGACGACATAGCTTAGCTGGTCATACTTGCAGTCGTTTTTGAGCCTTTTCGGCACGCACATTGTACACTTTGCTTTATAATATATATTGATTATCAGGTTTGTTAAGTACCCTTGTCATGTAAACATACAATCAGTTAGTTCCATTTGTTCTCCATTGTTTTGTTACTCCTTATTGTTACCGATCTATAATTAATAATCATATGATAAACATTGAATTATTATCTTCTAGCATAGATGCTTCACATGTTGCTCATAAATTTGTCTTATTTTTAGCGCGATCTAAATGTATAGATCGAAACGTTGGCTTTTCAAAATAAAAAATATTCAACTGAAAATCTTGACTATTAATCACCCTCTCGTATATATTAAGTACAGACACAAATAATTAATAATACTAAATTTTACCCAATTCAAACAAGTATTTTCAGAATAATAGTGATTTGAACTTTTGAAGATATTTCCGTTCCGATCCGATGACGACTCGAGCACTTAATTGAAGTAGAGCTTTCAAAATTTATTTTACATTTCATACAGAATGATATGGTACCATAAACGTTATAGAGATAATTTTCCCTCATAGAAAAAAAATTCTTAAATACAAAAACCAAGCAGTAAAAGTCATCGAAAAATGCCTTACGCAAAAATCACTCCAACCAGCTAATCAATTATATTTTAATAGAAATAGGGTGAAATTTTCTGTTTAATGATGAAATAATATGAGTGGTTTATTGAGTTATTACAATTTTATTTAGATTTACATACAATATAGTGAAATTCGATTTTAAAGCAGCGCATAAAATTGTTGTTTATTGTTGAAATGTATCAAAAAATATCCTTATATCAAATATAGGTTAATGGAAAAAGCATTTAATTAGGTTTCAAATGGCATAATAATATTTGCGGGGTTTTGAGTTCAAAGAGTTTTATTACTATTTAAAACAAATAAAATTAATTCAACGTTGACATTTTAAAAATTATTATGAGCCCTCATAGATTTATTTATTGCTATAGCCTCTACCGTGAAGGCTAATTTCTTGTCATATTCTGTTGTGGTAATTCACCGCATTTTGGTATTCTTCTTCTTCTTTCGCTACCTCCAAGAAGCCGCTAAGCGTGGAGGTTTAGCCTCGGTCCAACGTTCCCACTTCTCGCGATCTTCCGTCCAATTTTTCATTTCTGCCAGCAGCCTCTTTCTTTTCCTATCCTTTTGACGTGATCAGTGAACATCTTTCTAGGCCGACCCTACTGGTTTCCTTTCTGGTCTGGCCTCCATCAACCTCTTGATCTTTCGGTCATCCCCCATTCTGCTCACTTGCCCAAACCATTTCAGCTGGCGCTCCTCCACTATCTCTCCAACTGGCGAGACCCCGAGGTTTTCCCTGATTCTTTCATTGCAAATTCGGTCCCTTGCGGGTTTTCCCTTGGATCCTTCTCAGGAACCTCATCTCTGCATCTCTGCAACTTGCATGCCGATCCAGCAACTCTCTGTACCATACAGCAAAACTGGAAGGAACACTGTTTTGAATAGGAAGAGCTTTGTCTTTTGGCTAATTTCCTTCCTTCCTATAATGGTAGAGCCCATCTGAGAGTATACGCTGTTTGCTTTTTTGACTCAATTGAGTAACTCATTGTCTACTTTCCCGTCTCTGCAAATAATTGCTCCCAGGTACTCTTAGGCATCCACAAATTGAAGCGGTATCCCATTTCAGTTTACAGTCCCCTCATTCACATCCCTTCCGACCAGCATGGCTTTGCTTTTCTCTACGTTTACAGTCGTTCCTCTCAACTGAAGTTCTTCACTCCATTCAATTATAGCTATTTGTAGGTTCTGTAGACTATCCAGGACCAATACTACATCAGCATTTTGGTATTCAAATAAGTTAATAGTACTATTAACTAGTAGTATACTAGAAATATTGTATAGAGAAAATTCTAGTAACAGATGTTTAACACTTTGAGTTATATTTTGCACTTTTGACAGATGGGGTCACCTGTGGTGCAATGGTTAGTATTGCAATTTAATATTATTCTGGAATAAAGAAATACAATCAGAAAGAATTTATAATGATTTTTAAATAGCTTGGTAAATCGTTTTTTTAGCTTCACATTCGATGACTTAACCCCTTTTGACCAAACTCCAGTGAATTTAAATCGAGACACTGATCTATTTTGGCAAAGAATATTATTTATATTGTATGCAGTCATATAATGAAATAAAATTTTCACCCAATGATTGATCTATAAAACTTAATCAACATATAGTTCCAAACTTTTACATAATATTTTTAATTCTTTATAATTGTTTAATGATGGGCATCGGCTTGCCCGGTCTGCCCACCATTAATTATAATTTACTGAGGTAAAAATGAAATGACTCATTTTAGTGGACTGTATTACATGAGTGGGGTTGGCTCAGTTCAAAGGTCATTGCATACTTTGTAAAGTGAAATATTTATTTTAATACAATGAAAACAAGAACAGTTGTTCATCTTCTCCTTTTAGGTTTTGCTATTTATAGTATAATACATGAATTGAATAAAATAAATACATACAATAAATTAAATTAAATGTTGGACTTGCTTGCCCCTGTGATATTATAAGTCCATTATAAGTGCTGCCTGCTCTTCTTCCTGCCATCTCAGTCCCCTTGTCTGTCCTTAGCCGGACATGAGTTAATGAAGAAAACTCTTCTTAAGGCTGAGGGCTGTGCTGGCCCTATAGATGTGGCTGCCCAGTAATGTCTCTTGACTCCTACTGTACTGATTGCCTACCTGGCCACCAGGGGTCATTACAATCATAAGTAATTTAAAATGTGTTCGCGGGTTGGCGCGAACATACCGCCCACCTTAAATTTGTGTTCAAATTTAATATTAAAAATAAAGTAAACTGAGGTGGTGAGCGAGTTTGTGGGTAATGAAAAGCAATGCTGTATGTTTTGAGTGAAGAGTGGCAAAAAAATGGAAGATTAATTAAAAATGTGAGTAAAGTAAAAGGTTAATACAATCTGTAATAAAGATAAGCTGATAAAGAAAATAAATAAAGGTGTCTCCTTTGAAAAGAAAAAAAAAATTAGGAAATTCAGTGAGAAAATAAAAGGTCCTGTTACTTAAATAAAAAAAAAAAAAAAAATAGCAGTACTTCTCTCCTTCGAGAAGCATGCCAAAAGGAAAATGGAGGGCTTGCGCCTCCTTTTCCAATTGGGTTCGCAACCCTTTTCGATACGCATATCGAAATGCAGTGGTCGATGACGACGACAATGGTTTGGATAGGATAGTATTCTATCCGCCGCCCACCTAGAAAATGCCCAGCTGTTAGAAAAGTTGGGAGAATGTTTTACCCCAAGATTGACGAGTGTCATGTTGTGTCTAGGGGTATGTAAGTTTACCTTTAAATGGCATGAACTTGGTAGTGCGATAGTAAATGAACTAAGTGTGGCAGAAAAAACCTGAGGTATAATTTGAATTTTATTTAAATACACATAATGGATGGAAGAAGGATTTGGACTCCATTGGGTTTTCATGGATTGAGCAGGAATTAGAGATGAACAATTGGTTTTAGAAAATGAGAGATAGCTCACTACCTGTTTTGAATCCATCTTGAATTTTGAATTATGGATCATAGCAGGTTGCTTGAATGTTGATCCCTTATTTCCTGAAATGGCTTTGGTTTGCAGGAAATCGTTAGAAGTGACTTTGCAGATAGCCGGTGTTGTGGGCAAATTTTCCTTGCTAGTGCTTGAAGATGCAGGCTGCTTTAATGTGTTAAAAGGTGGAGATGTCTTGTCATTGTTGCTTCCATCTGATTTTCTAGCCTCATCCTTTTGAGATCCTTTGAAAACATGTGGCTTGGGAGAAACCTTGCGCCTTGATGTTTCGCTAGGGCTCGTCATTGCAGTTTGAAGTGCTTGTGCAGCTGCATGTTGCGGCTTTGAAGACCGAGCCTGAGAAAATCTTCGTCCAGAGCTTTGAGTAGGATGAGCATCTGCGTGACTTGAGGCTCTTGGAAAACAGTTTCCAGCCAGCTTTTCACCTTGTGGTGGTTTTGCATCTTCATTGTGATTCTGATGAGTCATCTGCGGTGATAGATTGTTTGTGAGGACTGGTGATCCTGGAATATTGTCCTGATTTGAAGACTGAAGACTCTTCAATGGGTCCTCAGCTGCGGCAGCTGGATATATTCTGCCTCTTGAAACATGAGACTCCGAGCTGATGGTAGGAGTAGTGATTTGAAGGCCACTGTTATGACCGCTATAAGATGATTTTGCCTCTTCAGGTGATGTATGCTGAGTTGTTTTCAGCGGATACGCTTTGATAGCGTCAGAAGCAGCGCAGAGGCTATTGTTTTCATGGGCCAACTTGTGTTGACCAGCTTGTTGAGGTGTCTCATCTACTTTCTGAAGCTGTGCGAGATAACCTAGTGAGGTTGAGATCTCCTTCAGAAGCTCTTCATAGATTGATTTCCAATGGTCGTTTGGAAAGGTAACCCCTTGACCTTGCTTGAGCTGTACAAGCATGTAAAAGTATCCTTTAAATTTATGCCATTCAGTGATGGCTGTTTCTAAAGTGGCCTCAAAGAAATATCTTAGGCTGATGTCAGCGATGGCATTTTTACCGACATCAGCAGTGCCGATTATGTCGCGGCGAAGACGGCTCAGTTTTCGCTCCAGTGATAGAGCTTGAATCTCAAAGTTTGATGATAAATTTTTCATCGTAATGAATTGAGTCAAGGGCGAGGATGGCAGGAGAAGGCAGTAGAGGAGAGAGGGCGACACAAAACTATCTGAATTTTAATAATAACTAAAGGCAATGGCAATAGAGATCATGTCACCCACTGGGCAAAATAAAACCAATCAAGAGGGGTACATGTAAACAATAAATAGGTTTGATAACCAAATGGTATTGATGATAGTGCAAATAGATGGCGAAAATCATCAATTATAAATAAGCACGGCCGATGCTTGACCCTGTAGGTGCTTATGTGAATATGAGTAGGTACCAATAGATGGCAAAATGATTATTTATTAGTAAGCATGGTCAATGTTTGACGCAGTTTGCTCCTAATAAGTGCCAATCGATGGAGAAAAAGATCAGTAATGAATAAGCACGGTCAATGATTGACGCAATGTGTGCTTCTGATATATTCCTATCGATGGCGAAAATGATAAGTGATGAATAAGCAAGGTCAATAATTGACGCAATGTGTGCTTTTACTAAAATAAATAGAGCACGGTCAATTGAGGACGCATAGATGCTGCTATTAGAGAAGAGGTATACAGAATTTCAGTAAATGAAAAAATAATAATAATGAGATTTTTAACGAGTGGGCTTCATATTTGTGGTACCACAAGGATTGAAGTAATTGTTTAACTTCAATGAATTGATCTCTAAATATTTATCCTGTTGAGTTTGATACCCATGTAATTAGTGAGGACATGCTGCGAAGTTAATGTTTAACTTCAAAGAAAATGATTTCTAATTGATATTGTCAATTGAAAATGATGCCAAAATTTTAAAATGAGATAAGCAACGAAGTTGTTATTTAAAGTTAAAGAAATGATATGTGGTTATTAGTGCTAATTGAGAATGATACCCCTGTATGCAGTGAACATGTGAAAAAAAAGTTATTGCCTAACTTGAATGAGATCTCAATGATGTTCTTTGTAGTTGAAGAGTTTGTATCTCTATGGGCAATAACAGCGGTATAACCTAGCCAGTACCGCATGGCAGGTACTACAGGGGCTAAGTTAGCTTGAGTTAGTTTGGAGTAGTTGATTGAATAATATGCTATCCTTTAAAGGATATCTGAAATAAATGATTGATGTGTTTGTGATCACTATTAATTGTAATGCTATCAAAATATAGAATATTTATAAGTTCAGTAGAATGGTTGATTTGGAGTTTAAATTTGTTATTTGATTGAGTAAACTATTTAAGGTGAACAGTTTACAGTGGTTTAGTGACACATTACAAAATAATACAATAAAGTTATAAAAAAAAATTAGTTTTTGATATCAACCCATTATTCTTAACAATTATTTTTCTAGAGGCCTAACTTTTTTTTTTTTATGAATGAAATGCAAAAATAAGTGAATAAATTTAAGGGAAGGCAAAGGGTTTGAATTAAAATATAAGTTGTAATAAAGAAGTTAATTTATGAATGAGCATTTTGTTATTTTGCCTCTGATCCAAAATAATTGTTTCAATAACATAAATTTGTTGAATGTGTTTTTTGCAATTCCAATCTATTATTTTAGACAATCATTTCCTAAAGATTTGATATAAATAATAGATTGGAATTGCAGATCCATAGGTCGCTGGTTCATATCCGGCCCGGAGGACCATTTGTTTAATGATGGGCATCGGCTTGCCCGGTCTGCCCACCATTAATTATAATTTACTGAGGTAAAAATGAAATGACTCATTTTAGTGGACTGTATTACATGAGTGGGGTTGGCTCAGTTCAAAGGTCATTGCATACTTTGTAAAGTGAAATATTTATTTTAATACAATGAAAACAAGAACAGTTGTTCATCTTCTCCTTTTAGGTTTTGCTATTTATAGTATAATACATGAATTGAATAAAATAAATACATACAATAAATTAAATTAAATGTTGGACTTGCTTGCCCCTGTGATATTATAAGTCCATTATAAGTGCTGCCTGCTCTTCTTCCTGCCATCTCAGTCCCCTTGTCTGTCCTTAGCCGGACATGAGTTAATGAAGAAAACTCTTCTTAAGGCTGAGGGCTGTGCTGGCCCTATAGATGTGGCTGCCCAGTAATGTCTCTTGACTCCTACTGTACTGATTGCCTACCTGGCCACCAGGGGTCATTACAATCATAAGTAATTTAAAATGTGTTCGCGGGTTGGCGCGAACAATAATATTTTTAATTCTTACTACCAAATCCCAGTAAATAAACGCAAAATAAATAGATAACCCTAACTTTTCAACCTAAAATTTATTTTATAGAAATATCGTTTGTTTCCTAAGTAGGGTACATATAATATATATATATATATATATATATATATATATATATATATATATATATATATACATACTTATAATGTATATACCTGTTGCTTCTTAATTTTTAGAAAAAAATAATAGGCGTATTCATATCACAGCTGGGCAAAAAGTATTTTAATTTTTATTTTAAAATACTTTATTTTAAATAGCAAGTATTTAAAATAAATTTGAATAAAATGCATTTTAACCTCAAATCATTTAAAATACTTTTCGATAAAATTATTTTAAATGCAAAATAAAAAAAGTATTTTGTATTTTCAATAAAAAAAATTAAAATGAAAATACAAAATACTTTTAAAACCTATTAGATAGTCCATTGCGATTGATTAATAAATACATTTTTTTTTCAATATTGCAATTGATAATTAAATCGACAGTTTTTATTCATTTTTTTTTTTGGGTAGTCTTTGCTTGGTGTAATGTATCTGATACTCAGATCGTCTTGGCTTTCATTTTGTTGAAATTGTTAAATTAAATTTCTTTTTCTAAAGAACCAATCTGATTCGGAACCTATTTAAACTAATTGGGCTACCCCTTAGACTATTCGCTACCCATACACCATCCAACGACCTCCGTGTAATACAAATTTCACCAAATCAGCCCTAACGCGAACTACTGCTTCTCAGCCCTTACTTCTTTCGGACGTTTTCCATTAGTCACTGCCATTAATTTCTATGGAATTCTTTCACCACTGTTTTGCAATTTCACACTTCGATTTTATTCATCTGTCTGCTATCACCTCACTTGCTCATCATTCAATGTTAGCGTGCACGTTTTGCATCCTTAAAGAACCGCAGATGTAATAATATTTTTGTAAACCCGTATTCTTAAGTTTTAAGGAAGAAGCCGTGAGCTAAGTAATTTCGTTAATCGCTAGAATTTCTTACCTCAAATCTTGGTTGAATTTCCACTCCAATTTCGAACGACCGGAAAAAGAATCACCGACTTTATTGAATGTATCAGTCATACACATTTTTACTAAGTTTACTTTCTGTTGATCTTTTGGTGTTGTTTCCAAATTGGGATCCTGTTTATGCCTTCGTTTATGGCTCTAACATAATTTGCGATTTTTTCACTTTCGAATAAACCGGTAAAAAGTCTACAATTAACTCCCCCCCCATAAAAAACCTATTTATTTATAAAATTATTATTATTTATAAAAATGATGAGGAATTGGCCTTGTTATTTGACTTATGAACAATCTTTTTTACATATTTCGTGACAATCGGATATGGAGGTCAAAAGTTAATATTTAACCCTCCACCCCAAAACCTATGCATAAAACCATTTATGTGAAATGAATTCATTAGACGTCTACTTAGATAATCAAAAACCACCAATGTGACAAAATTTGTTGAAATCGGATGAAGCGGTACAATCTTAATAATTGCGCCCCCCCCCATAAAAAACAAAAAAAAACAGCAACATCAAACTGAAATAAATATACTTGCTCAATATTTAGGAGTGACAGCTCTAGTGCAAAGGACTACACTATACTATTACGAAAATTGTTCAACTTCAAACAACCTACTTAAGATTTATTTTATTTTATTATTTAAAATACAAATGAAAATACTTTTTTTTTATTTTAGTATTTTAGAATTAAAATGAAAATACTTTTTTTTTATTTGAGTATTTTAGAATTAAAATGAAAATAAACATGTGATTTATTTTATTTTAATTCTAAAATACTAAAATTAAAAAAAAGTATTTTCATTTGTATTTAAAATACTTTTATTTAAAATAATGCCCAGGTCTGATTCATATTAAATCATTCGATAAACTTTTATAAGGCATTCAAGGTTGACGTAACTCTTCCATGACCAATCTATTTTGGTTGATTACGACGAGAAATAATTCATTAATTAATTCAGCTCATCTGTTTGGTCACTTCTTATAACTGTTGTGACGTTTGTAGTTGATATTAATAAACAGAATTGATAATAAATCTACTTTTTAATTTTTCTTCTATCTAATCATGATTTTTTTAGTATTATACATATTTTACTAAATGGGTACTTGCTTTATTATTTAGGTACCAATTCGATCATAAAAGTGCTCAAAAATAACATGGATTCCTAAGAAATAACATGAGCGGTTATAAACCATTACGAAATCTTATGTTTATTTTTTAAAATAATATTTATAAATATTGCGAATGGTTCGTATTACCATCGATTTTTAACCACATCCCTTGAATCTATCTCCTCTGACGAAATCCTTAGTTCGTTTCCTTAAATAAATCATTGGCTTCAAAGAAATCAATGAAAAATCTTGCTCAGAGGATAATAAATGTTTCCATAGGAAAGAGTTTCAGGATTTCTTCAGAATAAATCAAACGTCTGTAATGTATCATTTTCAAGATGAACCATAATTAATTTATAAGTTATGAGTCAGAGAACATTAATTGAACTAAGATCTCCCAAGTAGGTCAGTACATCATTTCCTCATAAAGTCTTTTGCCTATGTAAAACAATATTTTTGTTTGGTTGACGATAGTATGCCTTTCTAGAAAAATTATCCATATTGGGTTTAGAATTGAAATCCATCGATCTTAACACTATCTATATGCATATATTTATATATATGTTATGTTGGTTATGTGTAAGTAATGTCGAGAAGTGAACTGGTCTTCAAGAATTCGATACCGATATAGATAGATAGATCGATTTATTTATAGTTTTTAAGGCACATACCTTGTAACAAGCAGTTGGCAACAACATAGCTTACATGAAATTACATATAATTTGAAACTAAATAAAATAAGTACACAAAAGTGCAAATAAGAAAACCATACTATGACAACCTAAAATAATGCTGTACATTGAAGAAATGAAACAAAAATCTTTATATACATACATAAAAATCTCGTGTCCTGATGTTTGCCGGAGGTAAAATTTGAAACTACTTTACCGATTTTGATAAAAATCGGCTCATTATGTGTAGTTTTGTCCAACTTAAAAGATAGGATAGTTTTTATCTCGATTATTGGCTTCAATATTTCTTTAATTGCAAGTTAAATGCTTATAATACTACAATTGAGTATGATTATTTGTTATCTATGTTCTATAAATTTCCAACAGAGTCCAGTGGAGGTTGATTTATTGACACAACACGTATTTAGGGAGGGTAAGCATAAATCTATTTTTTTCGGCTTAGACTATGAAAATGCGTGTTTTTCCCAAGGGAAATTATGTGTCACCTTTTTACCTGTGGAGAAACCATTGAATCTATTTGTTTTAGCAAAATATAGGTTAACTAAAATCATTGTACGAGGTGTGGCTATTAAATAACGAGACTGACGCAGAAGAAGTGCGCATGCGCCAAACGCCAGCAACCAACAGCTGTTATCGTGAAGCCTTCTCTTTCGAATGTAGTGCCTCTCGCTTCTGTAAACAAATCAGTACAGCCGTAGCCTTCGTTCGCATTAGAGTTGTTTTTTTGTTTCGCCGGAAAAATGTTAAGTGTAACAGTAGAGCAACGAATTGTTGTGAAATTTCATGTGAGACTTGGAAAAACCGCTACTGAAACTTATAATTTATTGAAAGAAGTGTGTGGCAATGAATGTTTATCGCATGCACGTGTTTTATGTTGTTCGCCCTTCCACGTCGAAAACGGATGACAATATCGAAAAAATCGGTGAAACGATTAATCAACATTACTACCTTCACGTTCTTGCTGAACTCCGCGAAAGAAAAAACGACCTGAATTGTGGAAGGACAAGTCATGGGTTCTCCACCAAGACAATGCGCCGGCTCATTCCGCATTGTCTGTTAAGAGGTTTCTAGCCAAATTCAGTATCCCAGTGTTAGACCATCCGCCTTATTCGCCGGATCTTGCGCCGTGTGACTTCTATCTATCTCCTAAGGTGAAATCTGCATTAAAAGGAACAAGATTTGAGTCTGTTGAAGCTGTGAAAGAGAAAGCGGCACGCGTCCTGAAGGAGCTGACAGAAAAAGACTTCCAGCACTGTTTCGAACAATGGAAGATTCGCATGGAGCGTTGTAGGGATAGAGGAGGGGTGTATATTGAAGCTGATAATAAGTAAAAATGTATGAAAAAAAAATAAAATGTTTTACAGCGTCAGTCTCGTTAATTAATAGCCACACCTCGTACACATATTAGTATAACCTCCTGATACGATATCTCATATCATCATATGTTATATTCAAAATTTATTTAATATGTGTTATGGCAAAAGATTAAGGCTAACTGTCTATTGTGATTGTACTAAACCCTATTCCAATTATATTCTTCATTAGTTCCTTTTACATGTATCTATCATTGACACATTATGGTCAAATATGAGATGTAAACCAAAAAAACTTTAATCCTTCTAAATTCTTCCCCGAACTATTTTAAATTTGGCGTAAAGTTCTATTTTAAATCCCGTTGGTTATTAGACTAGCTGAAGCTTTTATACTTTTATTAGTGCTTTTTGATTTGTCTGTATTAAAAAGAATAAGAATATAATTAATTCAATGCATTATAGCTACTGAGCCACAGTAAAGCGCAGTAGGGTCTGCTCCTAAAATATATTTTTAATTATTAATTATCAGAAATAATTACTATGATTATTGAATTAATTATTTCCAATTTCAATAGGGCCTCTTAATTCCTATTATTCTTGAAGTTATTCATTTAAGATAAATTATCTTATTTTGAGTTCCTGTTTAACGTAGCAATTATCATTATTCAATCATCCAATCGAACGGTGGGGCACTTTATTTAATGAATGTTATCTCATTTTTACGTGTTTCTCTAAAACGGCTCTAACGAATTAGTTCAAACTCGCTATGTTTAATGAGAATCAAGTATTCTTCAATATTAGGTAGGTTTTGTCATCATAGGAATCTTCTGAGGAGGCTTAAATGGCGAACGTTTTTTTTTTCTTTATATGGAGAAATTAACTGCCTCTCATAATGCCTAAAAATAATAAATAGAAAAATGTGAAAACTAAAATCGAATAAACATATGCAGGATAAAAAAAAGAAAAATGTTCCGACAACTCATGAAACATGTTGAACCCAGGCACGCGGAGCATTAATGACTTTAATGACAGACCCTTATTTATAAGACTTTCTGTTCACGGGAAAGAGTTTTCATCGTATTTTGAAACATACATATTTAATGGAAATTATTTGTTTCCATGGTAACTAAAAGAAGTTTTCGACAACTAATTAGAGAATAATAAAATCAGACGTTATGGATTATCATGCTTGTACTCCCTTAATATCACAAATAAAAGCTAAAAAAATGTTTAGTGTACTTTAGAGAATAAATTCTTAATGCTCAAATTATTTAAAGAAGTTTACAGTATGAAAAAATATGGTGCAAGATAATATTTAATTATATGTATTTTAGTTCACAAACTCTAGTTCCATAATAGATGTCTGAATACAATATAAAGTGGTTTTAGAGGAACCACGTAATCGTTATCTGTTTCTGGAAAGGGATAAGAGACAAAGATTTTATAATTAAGTTGTTATTTACTATGAGCCGTAAATACAGCTTCTATCGATTCACCTTCACGATATATTTACAAAAAGTAACTTGCAGTAAAGGGGGCCGGGATGGCCGAGTGGGCAAGGGCGCCTGCAATAGATAATCAAAGTTAAGCAACGTCCATCGTGGTCAGTACTTGGATGGGTGACCGCTCCATTCGGGTGACCACCCACCAATAAAAGCCACGCAGTCCAAGTCTACCCCCACCCCCGGGTATGTGAGGCCCGTCAGCCTACTGGAGGCGACTCACACCGACCGGGCGTAGGAGTGATGAACCTTCCCCGTGTATCTCATCGAGAATCGTGGTGTGGTTTTCCAGGATGTCAGTAACCGCCCGGAGGTTTGGTTCAGGGACGGTATGCTTCAGGGAAAGAAATATAGGTCCTCGGGGCCTGATGACTCTGAGCTACCATAATCCTTGGACCTAGACCAGTTTGTCACTGTCCTTGAACCCGAGAGAGCTGACGCCATCGGTGGGAAGGACACTGCCAAATTGGCCCCAATGGGATTGGTTATGGATCTATGGGCAGTCTGCCGCTGTGCCATAGTGACCATGGCTTCCAGCAACGTGAGGTTTGGGCTACCCCCTCCAGGCTGTCTGTACTCCCGCAAGCAAAACAAATGTCTGTAAGAACACCACACTGCGCGGCCAAAGGTCTCATTAGGCCTAATGTGCCAACCGAAAAAAAAAAAAAAAAAAACGCAGTAAAAAACAAATAAGCGTTAAAAAAAAACAACTCGAATTTTGATAAAATAGGATTTTTAAGGCTATTGAAAAATAGTTATTTATTATACAAGTGACGAAAGTAGATCATTTTACAACTCGAGTGAAACGTTTACTCACACGAGCGAAGCGAGTGTGGTAATTTCACGAGAGTTGTAAATTCTACTTTTTTCACGAGAGTAATATTAAATTTTTTCTGTAATCGTGTAATACATGATCAGATCTAACCAGAATATGAACAAAATTAGGATGTTGTGAAGATTATGGTATGTTGTTGGTAGGTTATAAGCATGGTTGTGAAGTAGTGCAGTTATAAACAAGTGCAGGTTATAAACAAGGAAGGTAATTATTATTATATTTAAATTTTAAAATATATTGATTATTTCCACCAATAAATCATTCACATTTCAATTTATTTTGTTAAAATAAATTCTTACAATGGTAAGAAACATTTAAAACCATTTAATTTTCAACTTCAAATTATTTTTTAATTTATACTTATTACTAATTAAGAAGGCAATTCACTTTCTTTACTTGTGAAGAAAGTAATCACTTTCTTCAATCTATTGCAAAATGTTTCACTTTCTTCACTCATTTCAGTTTAGTAATGTTGCCATTATTATTCAACGATTACAGAAAAAGAAATAAACAGTAATGAATCGAAAAGTACTATGATCTTTTAAGTATGTTTTCTTATAAAAATTATCATACTCTTTATCTTACGGATACTGGACTAAAAAAAGGAAACAAATGTGTAAAGTTGCTGAATGGCATTTTATCAAAACAGGTTGATTTCTAATCTAAGGTTTGTAAGTGAAAGTTGTATGTTGAGCGCAACGCACCAGATTTTTTTTTTATTAATTATGGAATTAAGTATTGTAATGAAAATTTCAATACTCAACAATATTGTTTTTCTTTAATATTTTCTCCATTCTTCATTAAAAACAATAATTAAATCTAGTACGTTGATAGATGAATAACACATCTTCCATTCATTTCATTTATTGAAACGTTACATTATTAAAAACGGCCTATTGCCAAGGTTTCGGACATTACAAGTCCATCTTCAGGGCATTTTTCTAGTATTCCATACATTCTTCTCATTTTTTTATTTATTTTTTTGGTTGTAATGGCCATCTATTGCTATTTATTATTTATGGACAAGTATGTGAAGTAAAGAATAAATAGCAATAGATGGATATTACAACAACAACAAAAAAATGAGAAGATTCTATGGAATACTAGAAAAATGCCCCGAAGATGGACGTGTAATGTCCGGAACGTTGGTAATAGGCCGTTTTTAATAATGTAACGTTAATAATGTAATAAAAGAAATTAGTGAAAGATTTATTATCACCTATCAATGTAATGGGTGTTTTTTTTGGAGGTGTACAAGTTAAAATTATAAATAAAACAAAGAAATATATTTTTAATATCAATGAAACGAACTTTATTGAATAGAAAACTTCATGACATTAATGTTTAAATATGATTTCAGTCATGAGGCCTCCACGCCTAGCGCGTACAAGGCGCAATCTGGAACACCAATTTTCACAAACTTTACCCACTATTTGCGGCCGTATATCGCCAATAACTCTTGGAATGTTGATTTCGAGGTGTTCAATTGTCTGTGGTTTATCGACATAGACAAGTGACTTGACATAACCACAAAGAAATAGGCTTCATCGGAGAACAAAATTTTGAATGGAAATTCAATATCCATATCAATTTGTGCTTCAGCCCATTCGCCGAATTGGCGGCACATGCGATGGTCGTTCGGCTTTAATTCCTGCACCAGTTGAATCTTGAAAGCTTTTAATCCCAGATCCTTTCGTAAAATCTTCCATAAAGTGGAAGGACACAACCCAAGTTGCTGAGAACGGCGACGATTCGATTGATTTGGATTATCTTCAATGCTTTCCTGTACAGCGGACGCAGCTTCTTCAGTGCGCACTGTTCGGCGTCTCACGGGATGCTCATTATCATTAAGAGTAAATGTGGTCCGAAAACGATCCATTGTTATTCGAATTAGCCGCTCTGAAGGACGATTATGTACACCGTAAAATGGACGAAGTGCCCGATAAGTTTGACGAACAGAACCATTATTTCGATAAAAAATTTCAACAATTTGCAAGCGTTGCTCTGCTGTAAGTCTAACCATAATGAAATGACCAACCAAAATAAACAAAAAGCAGCTATCAGCTGTTGAATATGTTATCAAATAAAGCAGTGTTGCCAACTCTAAGTTGTACACCTCCAAAAAAAACACCCTTTACTAGAGACATCATTATCTTCTTCTGTAATAAATATATAATGTTTGTTTTAACGTCACTTTATGCCACTAAGGCTAATCGGACGATGCTACAGTGGGAGTCCTAAATTTTGCCTATCCAGGTATAATTAGGATAGTGATCTTTATCTTTAACGAGCACCTGACATCGTACAGGCCCGGGACCTCCATTTTACGTCCTATCCGACGGACGGAAATGACAAGGATTTTTTACTCCCATTAAAAAATCCTAGGGCCATCTCAGGACTCGAAATCGCGTCCTTTAGTATTGTAGGTTTCCATACTAACCACTACACCACAAGTGACCTCCACAAATATATATTTTTATAAATATAGTAATAAAATTAATATTTTATTGGTTCGAAATCTATATTTTAAATATACAACTTCCTAAATCCTTGTTATTTAGGTCGTTATAATAAAGAAAGACATAAATTTAAACTTGATAAAGCTCGATTCTAGCATGTTCCTAGGAGAATGTCCTTCAACTCCTTTGATATCCTGGTCTGCTGAGGTCAGGAACCTCCTGGGAAGATCCTGGGAAGTGTGAGAGGTCACTGGGACAGTCGCTGGCCTGTCTTCTTAGCCACGATCACTATCAGGGTCTTCAAGCTATTCCTGTCCACACGGCATCTCCCCTAGTCGCCGCATTACATGTATTTCTTCCCATCTCATCTAGCTCTCTGGGATATAAATAATGCCTTCTTCTATTTGGATGAAAATATTCCATTCCGTCTCAGCAAACCTGGACGAAATTATAATTTATTGTAAATGGAAAAGGCTGTAAATGCCAATTTAGGGGTCGAAAGAGTCATTAACGTTTTTAAATAAGTTTAAAACTTACGGGCTGTAATAATTTTACAGCTGTAATAAGTTTACAGCTGTAATAAGTTTACAGCACGGGTATATTCATATATCAAATACCCAATTTCAGGTTCGTAGTATTTGAAAAACTTACTACTAAAAAGTTTTATCAATAAAAGTTTTCCAATAATTTTTTAATAAAAGGTTTTCCTTCAAAAACTTCAAGGCTCGCCTAAACATATGGAGTAATTAAAATTAAAGTGTGAGTTAAACAATAACTTTTTCGCCCTGGGTTTTGATCATAATTGTTTTTATCATAGAGAAAGAGTTTTTTCACTAATACTGTTTGTTTCGAAAAAAAAAAACAACTTAAAAATAGGAAAGAAAGTTATGAAATACAGTGCCACCACCGGTTGACAATTTTGATGAAATTTTTGTAGCCATATCTTGGGCATAAGGTTAAATACTAAGTTTTATCAAAATCGTTAGAGCCGTTTTTGAAAAAAATTGAAAAACGTCAAAAGTTATTAAATAAATTATCCCCTCCTTTTGTCCAAATTTGACTAAATTTTTGATGTCACAGCACGGGTATATACATATACCAAATACCCAATTTCAGGTACGTATGGTTTATAGTTCTTGAGCTAGTCTGTTAACACGCACACAGACCATTTCGCGGGTCTTGGTTATAAATAAATTATTTTCTTTGACTAAAATATTTTTAGGAATAAGTTTCAGAATAACTTTTCGAAATGAACTTTTACGGAAAAAGTTATTTGGATAAAAGTTTTAAGATAACTTATTCAAAATGTTTTCCTAATGAATAAGTTAATCAATATCAATATCAATATATATTATAAAGCAAAGTTTACAATGTGAGTGCCGATAAGGCTCAAAAACGACTTAACGTACGTTTAAGAAAATTATGTCAGCGTGTTGCTGTAGAACCCCTAACGGAGAAGAAGGTTTCCGTTTTTCTCATAAGGGTGTAAAATTGAAGAGAAAAGGACTGGAATTTTAAGCCTCTCGCACCATGTAATTAGCCTATCTGAATGACGTACGAGTTTATGAATGAAAAATTTAGTTCGAGCTCCAGGCTACCAGGAAGCGCTAGGGTGTGTTTCACTCAATGTTTATTGTTCATTCATTTTGTTCAGTTTGTAAAGGCCATATATTTTTTCAGCTGTTCTTTTTAAATTACTAAAAAATCAAGCGAAAATAATTAGTTTTACATTTTCTTTCAAAATAAAATAATGATTTTACTTATCTGCAATAAATTAGAAAACCGACTAGATTCCTTACAAAATTCATTTTCTCATAAGAAGGTTAAGTGATTAACACATTAAATTTAATCAATATATAACATATACTTAAGTAAATTTAATGCAATATGAGTGAACATTTTTTAGTAGTACAGTGAGCGAATAAAAACAGACATAAAACAAAAAAGAAGAGCTGAATTGACAAATTATAAATCGAAAATAAAAAGTTTGAAGTGTTCTTATTGTATGTAATTATGAAAAATGGTTTTATTGCTATGTATGATGAGCATTCCAGTTGACAAAATGAATAACTCCAATTACAGCATTTTTTCAATAAGATTTCATCACTCATCATAGTTCAGGATAAAAAGAAATATGATGAAAAAATTGTGCCCTCATGATATTTTGGTTTTCACTTTGTAATAGTAGGTGCAGAGGCCGGCCAAATTACGGGGGGGATATCTTAAAAGAGGTTGAACTGGAAGAAAGGTCTTAAAAAATGGTTTCTATGAATCTTCGGTAGATTCTAAACTTCTGGATCTAATTTGACCATCAGAGTAGTCGGCGCTTAAGTTGTACTCGAAATATAGTTTTAACTAATAGATTTTTCAACTATAATCTAATGACTTATTATCTGCTGACTGCTTGGAATGGGCTTATAAGATTCAGAATCACAGAAACCATCAAAAGCAATGCAATACTCGACCAAGTTGCATCAAAATTATTTGTTCATCCACCATTTTCAACCCTCTATAAAGTATATAGGGTTCCTTATTTGGGCGGACTCTGTTAAAAGTTTCAAGAAAGTGCTAATTTTGTTCTATATTTCCTTTAATTTTCAATTTTTTCTCTTATTAAAACTACCACGCAACTACCGGAGCGAAGCCGGGCATCCTAGCTAGTGCTCAATAAAAATTTCAAGTAGAAAAAGAAAAAAATATAAGTTTAACGTAGACTTTTTTAAAATAAAAGTTAACTTATAATTTCGACCCCTGTGCCGAATTAATGATTTTGAGAAATACAAGAAAAAGAAAAGGAAAAAAAACTACTACATATCTGAGCTCAAACGTGGTTCTTATAGTTATACAAAACATAATGCTTTTCGCATTTTTTTGATTTTCCATCTGCAAATGTGCACTCCTCACATATGTGTGATCCATTCCATTCCACTAAGTTGAAACTTAGTCTTTGTAAATGTAAATGTTTTTGTAGTATGACTGACTGGATGTTGAAGTCCTTGAGTAGTTAGTCATTAGTTCTTTCTAATGACTAACTTTCTAAGATCTTCCTCAGTGATTTTGATTGAAAGGATTAGCTTCCTTGGATATTTGATGGCTTTGCAGTGCCTCATAGTTGTATCCCGTATGTCCATAAAGGTAGAATAAGTACTTTGTATATTTTCAATTTGTTCGTTAAGGTTTGTTTAGAGCGTTTGGACGCTTTCTCTTTCCCATTTCACATTTTTTAGCATATATGAAAGAAACATTTATTCCATTGTCACATTTTAAAATTTTAATGTGAAAACGTTTTAAAGTTTAAAATGTCACAATGGGAAAGAGGATAAAAGTATTGTATGTACCGTTTAAATAATGTATGATGACAATTGGCAATTTGAAATGAGGAAGAGGTAACTTATAGATAACCCCAGAGGATGGGCCAATAGCCCGAAACGTTGGGAAATCAAATAAAATTCGAATATACGGAAGAGACTCCTTCATTTACAAAAATCCTATTAATACGTTTGAAAAATAAAAAATGAATAGAAATTTCGGCCCTTAGCAAGTGCCCCTTTTGCCCTCCACAGATCCGGCAACGCAGGTTTTTATTTTAGAGTTTATATAAAATAAACCTATTATTTTATATTATTATTTTTTTAAAATACAAATATAGTATTTTTTCACCTCATTTTATTTTTGTTTTTTAGGTAAGTGATCTTTTCTGCTATTCTCCTATAGTTGTAATCTAAGCGGCAGGTAAGTACAATACTTTTATACTAAAACCAAGACCTGTAATGCTTTGTATAAGATGTATACATTTTTTATTTATTTTAACGTGATTTGCGCATGCACTGAAGTGCATCTATCCAATTAGTAGAATTGGCAGACTTTATCGTTCGTATGGTCAGTTCTTGTCTTTTTAGTTTTGTATGTATGTGTCCAAGTGAGGCTTTCGTCCAAGTATAATCCTTGGTAACGTTCTGAGCTGTTAATAATTAGTATTGGTGGACAGGTTGATTTTCTCAGACAGCGTTTATTTTCCAATTTTGGAACCAATGTTCAAAGTCGGATTTTGATTTGATTTCTGAAGATTACCCAAAAATATCAAACTGATAAATCAAAATCACATACCATTTGATTTTGATTGCTGTTACAGAATTGGGTTGATACCAATGAAAAGTAAACAATGAAGATGTTGGACATAAAAGCAAAACAACTAAGAGGCATAAATCCATTAGGAAAAGAATCAGATGATAAATCAGTTTAATGAAGTGTCCCATTAATCTAGTCAAATTTATTTACATTTTTTTTTTTTTTTTTCGTTTTGTTCCGTCTCGGTCTACGATTATGGCAGCAATGATTCTCAATTACAAGTCGCAGTAAATTGAGTTGGCCTAGCTCCTTATTAGGCATTCGTCAAGTTGTGGTTTGATTTATTTTATCTTGATTCAAAAGAGAGGAAATCATCTTTTAGGAGCGTAAAAGTTAGATTTACTTTTAAAAGAAAGCTTCAGAGTTTTGAATTGAAATACATATAATATTTTAAACGTAATACGTTCACGCCGGGACTGTAAGTGTATTATGCTCCTCGCCCATTGGCGGCTGAGTTTAATACTTCTCGCTCTATCGGAAGGGAGCTATTCCAGAGCATTATGCAGTATTGGTAATCCAACAATAATAAAATAAACAATAGAATCCTACCTAATACCCAATAGTCGTGGAAATTTTGTGATTGACTAAATTGTCCGATGCGGCAGTCCAGTGCGGGCCACCGGTGGTACGCGTCGACGCACAGTGGTCCCGATGTGCCCATCATGGTGCAAAAAATACTTCCAGTTGAAGGATCTTGTTTAAAATTTATTTAATACACTATTGTTGAGTTGTTTTATATCGTTTTCATGAAAATAGGTAAGGGTGGAGGTGGGGGTAAGAGGGAGGGGTGGTAGAATTTGTGTTTATTAGTGGATTGTACCATCTCATTCGCTGATTGTCAGCACCTTGCTGACAGGTGCGGATTAATAATTAAAGTAAAAAAAAAAAAAAAAAAATTATTATTATTATTAACTAACCCAACAGAAATTAGGTACACAAATATCAAATTAAGGTAGCGCACCCTTCGAGCCGGCCGGCCGGGTCTCATGCTTTATCTCTCAAAACTCCCATTTTCCTAATGTTGATGGATTGTGATGGACGTGAGACTTATGCCAATTGAAATTCAGATAGTTTCTGTAACGTGTAGTGCCACAACCATCGCGGACACTCGTGGACAAAATTGTTCAGACAATCCCTAATATAAACAATAGGTGACCAAAATTGTTTACTAAAAAAAAAAAATAGTTCATTTGCTTAAATCACTGGATACAGATATCATTTGGATGGCTGTATATTGTATATGGAATGCACATTCAAGGTGACATAAGTAAAAATTGATAGAAATTAACCAGCGAATGATACTACACATTGGTTAACGAGCTGCAAAAAGGGCGCGGATGGAGATGCCAGAAACATACAACTTTGAAATTTTGTATATTCCACATAATTTATTCTATTTTTGTTTATTTTTTTTTCTATTTTCAAGGTCCAGCGTTCATATAAAAACCAAGAAAAATGATTAGATCCAAAAAAAAAAAAGCTGGTTTTGGGGATTTTTAGCACCATAATGCGTGAATCGGGACCACTGTGCGACGCGTGAATGTGTTTAAGTAACCTAGATTTAAAATAAGGAATGAAAATATTTTTAAAACATTCGTTAAACACTATAATGCAGGGAAATTTCTAAAAATTATCTTTTCACTGCTAGTTGAAGTGATTATGTCTCAGTTCATAATCCATACTAAATTATAAACATAAAGGATTTTTTCGGTTTAATACACTAATTTTGTAAAGCACTGTTCCGATTTCGAAAATTCTTTTTGTGCTTTTTGGACCACTTATCGATGACTGATTTGGACGGATTATGTATTGCTAGTAGCCTGACTTCTTTCAAGAGCAAGACCAAGGTAATGTACGGTGTGAGTTTAAGAAATTTCTGAGATTATGATAACATTTCCAAACTCTAATTTAGAATTTTCATAACCCAACTGTAATTTGCCAAAAACAAAATTCAGAATATTCTATTTTAAATTAAGATTTCTCATAACCAATTGAAGAATTTGTATTGGGTAATTTAGTTTCATGATAGAATTCATTGGAAATTGTAGGTACGTATTATCATTAAATGGTGCAATACAAATTCTTTTATTAATTTGAAAGAAACTCAATTCTAAAGTTGCTTAGGAAAAATCCCAGTTTGATTTCGAAAGTTCTTTAGAATTGAGATAAAATGCAGACATTTGTCATTCTATTTTCCCATAATAGCTGTTAAAAACCGATCAAAATTATTATATCATTATAGTGCAGCTTTTAATAACAATAATATGTGTCAGGCAGTACTTAAATGAGATGGCCAAACACCACCTTCTAGGCCAACCTGCCCCACACGGGGGGTTAATTGGCATACTCTGGCTTCCGAATTCTTCAATTTTCTATGATCATAGTATTAAATATTATGTGTTGAAAAAATACTTTAAGTACTCTAATACTTGGGGTTTACAGTGGTATCAGCCCTATTGGGATTATATTAACAGAAACGACTCAACAATCAAAAATGTGAAAACTGTTGCCAACCAACCCCGCTCTCCTCTATATCAATAATATTTATCTAAAAAGTATCTCTATACTTTAAGCGTGATATCACGAATGAACGTTTTGTAATGGATGAAAAAAAAAAAAAAAAAAAAAAAACATCAACAATTTAAAAATAAAACACGTTTATATTCCAATCGGTAGAATTATGGCTTAATAATGTTTCTATCAGCTATATTTATGAGATCGGACAGGCAGTGGAATGGAATTAACATATTTTATGATTTATACGGTCATATCCGAGAGCGGTGGTGTTGCACAGGCAAAATGTCAGGTGAAGGGCCTGACGTCACCTCCCGTAATAGCTAGCTGCTATGTATGATACAATTATCTCATTCGCCCTTGATATTTAGAAGCTCCTTGTGTTATCGTGTACCGTAACCTGCCCATTTCGCTTTCCCTATTTGTGTTTATAATATTCATAAATACTATTTGAATGCTAATGATTGATTCCGAAACAAATCATTGAGTCTTACAAATATTTGTAACTTCTACCTAATAGGTCAACATAATTTCATATCATAGTGAATAAAAAATAGGTGACAACGTGATTGATAGACATAAGTTTAGCTCGACAACTCCTTAGTTTAGCTTAGGGCGGAGCTTAATTAAGCCACGCCTACTTCCGCTTTGGCGCTAAATTTGAAGTGTGTCATCAATTATGACAAACTGTTGGAGACGACATTGAAATCATTACAAGGATACTGTATTTCATGAAATAATTATCAATTGCAATAAAAAATCAAATCATGATAATAAGATAACCAATTATTGCAATTTTAAATGTTTAGAATAAAAGTTCTATATAGATTATTATATATACAAAAGCATCATTATTGTATAAATATTTATTGGATAAACCAAGAAAAAACTTTAGTTGAGATATAAATTTATTATCAATATTTCAATTAATAATCAAAAAAATATTTTATAATAATAAATACTTAATCTTCATTAAAAAAAAATTTAAAATGTAAAAGAGAGAGAAATATTTTATTGATAAGTACTGCTGCCTTATTTCATAGGGTTGCTAGTAACACAGCATACTGCATCAATCCATGTGGACATTAAATTTCCTTTGTTATTCCATTTTTGGTCAAAAATAAATTATTGTTTCAGGCTTCCATGGTCTGAATCCATTATCCGCATTTCTTCTTCCAGGTTTGACCATGTCACAGGTTTTCCAACAGCCAAGCTTTCACCCATCTTGCTGTGGGCTTCTTCAGGGCTAATACAAGAATGAGAGTGGAGAAGGGGATCACTAACTTATAATCTTCCGTCGGGGGCGAAGTCTGTGGTCCCATTGGCTAGCGCCCGAGGGGGCGTGGTCAGGTGGAGGGGGTAGGGGAGGGGGGATGTCATCCGCTCTCTGAGATATGTTTTGTTGTCTAATGTTGTTTAGTGCAGGGTACCAGTTTTTGCTAAGTCTGTATCCGTCTTCTTTGTTTATATTATTTGGTTGTTTTAAAATTTCTATAGCTTCCCTGATGGATCTATGGTGGTAGTTGTCAATCCTAACTATGGCTTTGGTGTCTTCGAAGGCTATAGTGTGTTGTGTATTGTAAAAGTGTTCTGCAATGGCTGATTTGTCTGTTTGTATTTTCTAAAATACAAAAATTTTTCTAAAAATAAATTAATTGTAAAAAAATGTTTACACGATTTATTTACAAACAGTCTTGAATATTATTAATTATAATTATTCTCATATCACAAACTTAAAAATAATACAATTATTGACAAAATTGCAATAAAATGAAATTTTAATAATATTTCTATGATAACATGATTTTTTTTATTTCTTTCTGGAAATGAACTGACTAGAAATATTTACTTAACAAACAACGTCTAAAAAATTGTGATCTAGTGTATGTTTCCATTTGTTTCGTTTTTTTTATTTGTTTAACGTCCTTTAACGCTACTAAGGCTAATCGGACGATGCTACAGTGGGAGTACTAAATCTATGATAGGGATCTTTAACGAGTACCTGTAATAGTACAAGCTCGGGATCTCCAATTTACGTCCTATCTGAGGGACGGCATAACCAAGGATTTTTTACTCACATTGAAATATCCTAGGGTCAACGCGGGACGCGAACCAGCGACCTTTAGTATTGTAGGTTGCCATGCTAACCACTACACTCCATTCGTTTCGTTTTAAATAATCGTGAATACAGAAAACAATTTTTCTAGCTTCACTTCTGATCACTTTAATTGATTTGACTGGCGCTAATATTTTAGTAGTCTCGTGACTTTACGAAGGTGTTGAAATTTTCTGCTGTTTAGATCACATTATCGTTTTTTATAAACTAACAACAAAGTAAGGTAAGTCAAAGTCCGCGCATGCGAGTCCCAGGCAAATTTCTCACGATGTCGAGATTTAGGTATAGTAAAACATCTCAGTTTTTTATTTATTTAATTTTTATTATTTAATTACTTATAGGTACCTACCGGTTAAATAAACCACCTCTACTTCTGCTTTGGTACTAAATTTAAATTTTTCTTAGGTTAAGTTATACTTAAATTTAATGGATACTTGAAAATTACGAATGTTTTTTAACCTAACATATTTTTTTAAAATGCCATATCAATTAGAAAACTGCCAACGTTACAAAATATATGAGTCATCGTCACTGATTGGGTCTTTATTTAATGTTCTACCACTGCTTCAAGAACTAACGACGATTATACATGGGTGCAGTGTTTTCTCATAAAAAAATAAGAAACTAAACTCTGTCTTGCATTCATCAGCCGAACACCGTTTTAGCATAAAATTATAGAGCTGCTCCCTTCTTAGCGAAAATTATTAGCAATTAGCTATGTTTAAGCCATACTGAAACCAAGCTAATCACTAGCGCCTCCAAAGAAAGAGTCGACAACATGAAATTATAGGATAATCGAAACACTTCATTCATAACGACGAGGATCGTTTTCGTTGGTCGTGAAAACAATCGATTTTATTCTTTTATTTATTTTTAAATTGACATCTATGTAAATATGTATTTTATATTACCGTAAAATGAGGTGACATTGTGACTAATGGGGTGACTTTGTGACAAGTCTATTTTTCTACAGTTTTTGAATTTCCCTCCTTTAAAAGAATCAGGTTAAGCAATTCAGTGTACTTGTCAGTTGGTCAGTAATGTGCTGCAACCTACTGGCCACGTATAACTTCTTTCATTCCATTTACCATGGTGCTTTATTTCAAAGTTTCAGCTAAATGAAAACAATCAAACATATTTGAAATAAAGAACCACGGTAAATGGAATGAAAGAAGTTATACGTGGCCAGTAGGTAGCAGCACATTACTGACCAACTGACAAGTACACTGAATTGCTTAACCTGATTCTTTTTAAGGAGGGAAATTCAAAAACTGTAGAAAAATAGGCTTGTCACAAAGTCACCCCATTAGTCACAATGTCACCTCATTTTACGGTATTATTATTTTTTTTTTTTCATTGCGGATTATCTCGCAGCTGCGGGTTGATTAACTGAGGTAGGGAACAATTCCAACCACTTTAAATTATCCATTCTTCATTCACGTTTTTAAAAAATTTACGAAATACATTTCTTCATACAAAAATTTACGAATGATCTTAGCCGTGTCCTGGATAGTCGATTTTTGAACCTCTCTCAGTACATCAAGAGGCAATTTTAAGTTTTCTATGCCCATTACCGTGGACTTAGGAATAAGCCCGTTTGTAGATATTACTATTACCGTCACGTTTTCCAGATGGTATAGTTTTTTCAGCTCCATCACCAATTCCTGATATTTTCGGAGTTTCTCTCCGACTGTAGAGCTGATATTGTCGTCATTGGGGGTCGCAACATTAATAAGTCTATTATGCCGCACTGTGTGGTCGGTAATGATATATTATTATTATTATTATATCATTATTTTATAGTAAATAAAAAAACAATGGCCATAGACAATACTATGTTTATTTTAACTTATCTCTTTGCCATTTTCTCCTCAGATTCTCTGATAATTACTTGGACTATAAATGATCTGAGCGCGGGATATTTATACAATATGAAATATGTCAGGCAATATGGTTTAAAAACTATAAATTATTCAGCGAACATTTTTTTAATTTTATGTTAAAAATTGAAATATTCAAAAATAAAAAAATTATAAAATATTTCAAAGGCATTTTTAGAATTATTTTTCGGTTTCATACATAAAACACGCCAACTGCTGATCGCAAAGTATTGATTTCTCATTGCTATTCGTATTTGATATTTGAGAATATCATACGGAGAAATAACTACATTTGAAAATAAAGTCGGGTAGTGATTTAGCCAAATTCAAACATCAAGTTCGGTAATTCTATATAAGTAACAAGAACGTACACAAAGATTTAAAGACTCCGTATGTTCAGTCATCTATTAAAGCATTATATAAACGATTTCATGACAAACTTAACGCACACTTAAATCCATTAATTCAAGGACTATCAACACTAGACTGAGCGGACACACGACGACGTTTACGAAGGAGCTGGAATAGGGATCTTTTGACCAACAAAATTTAACGTTTTATCATCATTGGATCACCTTTACCTTCATGCCTTCACGACTATTCCGTCATTATTCCGCTACAAACTCATTTGACACGAACTTTTTTCTCGAAAATTACGATGTTTGCCTATAAAATTTTACGGCAACTGATCTATCTACTGATCTACGGCTGCAGTCGTTCATACTTGTATTTTATGAATTTAGAAATTTCAACCTTTAAGGTTAAGAACTTTCTTCAGATCAATTTATTTACGAAGGATCGATAGTAACCGGTCACACCTGCCCGACACCGGGTCAACCGACCGATTGAATAGCTGGTATTTAGTTATTCATTATTCATTTCAAATGAATACCATAAACATTCAATAATCATTAAAAATACTCCGTACTGATTATGAATAATGGTTATTCATTTTCAATTTATTTTATGATTACCAATTATTCATATTCATGAATCATTATTCAGATTACAATTTGCCCAACTCTGCTCACTGCTATCACCTCAATTATTTTTACCGCGTTGTTAAGCGTCTAAATTTAGTCTAAGTTAAGCAAAAACCCTAAGCCATTGTACACCCCACAATGTCAGCGGCCACATTTCGCTTCCGTAAAAGACCTTTGGAAGTATAATCATAATATAAGAAGAACATAAGAATAAGAATAAAAAAAATCTGGTGCGTGCGCACAACACATAACTTTCACTTACCAACTTACTTAGATTAGAAATTAATGCGTTTTTTTATTTGCCACTTCTCAAATGAACAGAACGGCTTTAATTATGAACAATGGTCTGTAATTAAAGGCGTACTAAGCTTGCGTGGGCTCAACGAGTTTTATGAGTTGACTGAATATTTTTCTTTTTTTCTCCTCTTTATGTTTTCTTTATTTTTATCATATCTCATATTTAGCCATTTCTTATTTTTAGGCGTAACGAGAGACAGTTAATTTCTCCATATAAACCAAAACAAAGGTACTTTATAGGAAACAAACAAACAACAAAGGCCCCAACCCCCCAAAAAAAGCCCCCTCAGAACATTTTAATAATGATAAAGCTTACCCGATATTAAAGAACACCCAATTTTCATTAAACACGACGAATTTAATCAAAATCGTTAAAGCCGTTTTTGAGATAATCGAAAAAAAGTAAAAAATCGATAAAAAGGTTATGAAATAAAGTGCCCTCTCCGTTTGACCAACTTTGATGAAATTTTTACAGTCGTATCTCTGGCATATAAATAGATCAAATACTCAGTTTAATCAAAATCGTTAGAGCCGTTTTTGAGAAAATCGAAAAAAACTTAAAAAGTTATTAAATAATGTACCCCCTTTTTTGAGCAATTTTGATGAAATTTTTGCTGTCACATCGCGGGCATATATATACACTAAATACCCAATTTCAGTTTTGTACGGCCTATAGTTTTTGAGCTAGCCTGTTCACACACACACAGAGACCATTTCGCGGGACTTAGTTAATTGGACTCAGGGGACCCCACAACGTGTATTTCCGTTGAAAACCGGAAGTCGAAATTTTTTACGATCGCAATACTTCCCCATACTATATATTTCATATATAGTTAAGTGAAAGTAATAATTGTAAATTAGAATTTTTAAGTTTCAGAAAAGAAGGCATGAGCTAAGTAATTTCACTGCTGAAAAATAGGTGCATTTCCGGCTTCAATCTTACCTTGATTTTGTCTTCGATTTCATTTCGATCTATCCTTCGTATTTGGATCAGATCCGATACACGCCCGTGCTGCGGTGAGGTTACCTTCACTCGTTTCACAATGCACTAAGCAGGGCTCTAATCTTATTGCTAAGATGAATTTAAGATTAAAGTTCCATGCAGGTAAAAATTATTGTTCATGATTTGGGTATTTTTCCTCTTCTGTGGCTATTATCGACTTTAGATAATTAAGTATTTGTCAAATATTGTAGCTATAAAATATATCATTGGTTATTTTATCAACATATTTAGTGGTACTATCAAAAATTTCGATAAACGAATTCCTCATACTTGAATCATTGAATGACTGATTGCCTAAAACATTATCGTTTTTTTATTTTTTTTTATTACGCAATAGTTATATTCTCTGATAAAGAAATGTTGTAACACATTTAAAAAAATAAATAGGTAATTATTATACAAACTCAAATTATTATTAACAATGCTAGAAGTTTGACTACTTGTAACGAACGACACAGTAACACAAAAGATTCTCGATCATATATTAGAAGAGTAGGTAAGTGTATTAACAAAAAATTCAATTTTTTTTTTGGGGGGGTGGTGGGGGGGGTTGTTACAATATTTTTTAATTACTTGTAAATTATTTATGTTGAAGTAGAAAATAAAAAACGTGTTATGACGCCAAAGAAATTGGATTATTATAATAAAAATATGATCTCATTCTTCGATATCATAGAGATACGTTGCGTTCAAGAAGATTTTGCTCACTCATTGTTTTCATATAAATGTTTGTATCAATTGCTGTGTTATCGTTCGTATTTAAGTACTCTTGAATGTTAAAAACAATTTTTGTACATCACATTATTCGTATTATAATTTGTTATTTATTATAAGAACCGAGTATTAGCAATGAAAGGTAGTTTATTTTCATATTTTGGATTTCTGCTATTTTTCGATTTTTTTTTTTTCAAATTTTTGTTTCTATAATCATCTTATCGCAGGAGTAATTTTTCTGGTGATCGAAAAAGTTATAAACTAAATAGGTAAAATATGTACTATAAGAAGAGAAAAATATGAACATTTTTAATAAAATTGTAACACTTATGTATGTTTAAGTAATTTTTATTATTAACTATTTTAATATTTAATTAATTAATAGTTTATTTTATTTACTCGCAATGTCAGACAAACAATATAAACTTAAGTAATGAGCAACAAGGTTACAAAAAGTATAAACTTGTAACAATAAAAGAACAAAAACATCCATATTATTCTAGCTTCAGAAACAGACTAACTCTTCAGTACATCGCTCCTTATATTTAGTCTGAATTAGAACTGTCTAGAAGGTTCCAGACAAGCGTAGATTAATTCTGGAACAGTTACGAACATGTACTAGAACTGTTTGTTCTAACAAGAAGTCTAGAACTCTTCAATCATGTTGGTTTTATTTTATTTTTTTATTTGGGGGGTGGCAGATTGTTCTTATTTCTGTATATTTGCCTAGCCGAGAATTATAATTTTTTTTTTTTTTTTTTTATTCAAAGTTATTCTAGCTTGTAAGTTTTCTCGTTCTGCGCACTTGGTAAAATCGACTTAATTTCTCGTTACTCAATAGCGACATTCAACAACCGTGAACAATTGTTCACATCCCACAGCTCTGGGCTAATTGGTACCATGATCGAATTGCCAGAATTAGAACGAGGACGAAAACATGCTAACATCATCCGAGTTGTAACTTTATGTAATTGACAGTATTTGTAGGAACAAAATGATTGGGATGCCATTATTTATTTCTCCACTTATTCGTTGAATTTTACTATTTTAACTTAATTTTTTTTTTTAACTGATAACCTTTATTCACACCTGTCAATAATAACATTAACAATCAGTGAATTTGATGATTTTGAAATAATACATTGGCATGAGAGGCATGAGGGGGAGCATTACCCAGCGGCATCTCCTACTGGCTTGATTGGTGCTAGGTTTAACTACTAGACGAGATCCCTCATCCAGCTCCTTTTCAGCCTTCTACGGGTGTTACCTGGCATGAGTTTTGTGGCCAAGTTATTAATGAGTGAGTTATGGTGTCCTTGTAATTTTTCGTGGAATCTTTTGTAGTGCGTTCGTATGTGTTCGCTGACAGTCGGCATGTGAAGGTCATTGTGTAATGTTATGTTGCTGACATACCAGGGTGCTTTTGTAATTGTTTTAAAAGTTTTTGCCTGAAAGATTTGAAGTTTGTTAACGTGAGTCTTTTTGGCGATGCCATATATCTGTGATGCGTAGGTCCAAATTGGTTCAGTAAGTAGGTGTAGGTGTTCAATTTCTGTCTAAGTTTTAGTTTCGTCTGTTTTGAGAGGAGTGGATACAGAAGTTTTAGCCTTTGGTTCAAGGTTTTCCTTTTATTTTTAATATGTGGACCCCATGCCATTCTTCGGTCAAATGTCAATCCTAGCTAGTTAACTGTGTCTGTCTGTGGAATTTGTATATTGTCGAGAAAGACTGGAGTACATGTTTTATGTCGCTATTAAATTTAAGTATGATAACTATTTGGTACTACTTCTGGACAGTGGCTCAAGGGTGTGGCCCTTTTTGAGAGATTATTATTGTGATATTGTCGAATTACCATCGCGTCTTTTTCAGTCTAAGAGCCTTTCCTTTATAGCCATGAACTTGCCGTTATTCACTGGAGTAAAATAGTTAGTTAGTAATTATACATACGTATATATGTGGTTCATATAGCACTATCCATCAGCAAAATTGTAGGTATATTCATACAATTTTATCATTTGAATTATATCTGTACCTTGGTTCTAAAAGGGCTAATGTCCGAAATTGGAAAAAATCAAGTTATGCAAACAAATGATCTGCCTAGAATAAGTACTAAATGTCGCGGGTTCGCGCCCCGTGGTGGCCTAAGATGTTTTAAAGGGAGTAAAAAATCCTTAGCAATGTTTTCCTCGGATGGAGGCCTGTACGATGTCAGGTAATCGTTAAATATCCCTACCCTAATTATACCTGGATAGGCAAAACTTAAGAGTAAAAATGTAGTAGTATTGGCCCTCTTAGAACCAAGGTACAAATATACAGTCATACAATCTATGTATTTTATAAATTTATATTACTGTTAACTTTATTGTAATTTCACCTATGTACATAACTCATAAAATTGTATTCCAAACTTTTAGTACATTGTAAGGAATGTTTAAGAGAACATAATATAGTCTCAAAACGTCGCAAAGTGGTCCCGATCTGCCCATCATGGTACAAAAAATATTTACAGTTGACGGATCTTGTTCAAACTTTGTATCATTTTCAATCCACTATTGTAGATTGTTTTATATAGATTTCATGAAAGTAAGTAAGAGTGGGGGGGGGGAGGAGGGTAAGGAGAATTCGTGTTTACAGAAATCATTTGGATGGCTGTATATTGTATATGGAATGCACATTCAAGGTGACATAAGTAAAAATTGATAGAAATTAATTAGCGAATGATACAAACATTGGTTAAAGGGCTGCTAAAAGGGCGCGGATGGAGATACCAGAAACATACCACTTTTAAATGTTGTATATTCCACAAAGTGTATATTCTATTTTTGTTTCAACTATATTTTCAATGTTCAGCATTCATATAAAAGCCAAGAAAAATTATTAGATCCAGAAAAAAAAAAGTTGGTTTTGAGGCTTTTTTGCACCATAACGCGTGAATCGGGACTACTGTGCGTTGCCATAATGTAGTTGTTTATTATTGACTGAACAATATAACATTTAATATCATCGGTCAAGAAAACATATCCGATACATGTATAATATTTTTTTACTTGACAGATATAAATTCGTTCAACTTCTTTTGAATAAAAAAACAAAAAAGTTCATATGGGTATCTGTTCGAAGCCTATTCTTAACGATTGATTCGAGGAACTTGTCGAGATAAATTCTTCTATATCCGGTTGTTCGAAGACTTCTTGGAGAATTGCCGAGTACTTCCTGTACACGATTCTTTCCAGTCGTTTATATTTAGTAAACCTCATTTGTCTATCAAGATTTACGCATTAACTAAGTATGTAGCTAGGGAGTATCAAATATTAACCCTTTACTAAGCAATTAAAAATTTATAGAATCACATCTTATTATACTAAATGGCTTGATCCTAGAAAACCTTCAAAATTAATTTAATGCTAGAAAAAGATAAGAATAATTTAACTAAGTTTACGGTAGACTTTAAAAAATGTAAACATAAATATAGTCTTAAGTTGTTTTCCTTAAAAGGGTTGATCATGGAAAGGTACTAAAAATCAAAACAAAATATACCTTGTTTATAATTCTATAGGTTTTTCTTCCTCCCCCTCCCCTCCTCGCCCTTTAGGCTATACGGGGTTTCCCCCGGGCCTGTTAGAGGGTGGGGGTTTGATGCCAAGTATCATCAAATATCCCCTGGTTCCGAAATTCGAACTTGCTATCTTCTTGTTTTCGAAACGTGCTTTGAGTCCGTAATGTGGTACTTTTCGGTCCTAGGCCTGAAAAATATTTTCGGTGCGCTAACCTCACCTACTACTAACACATATTCACGCCAATTTAAAAGAGGTAACTTGTAGTAATGCTGTGTTTATTTTTAAGTATAATGCTTGAAGCGCAAAATACCATGCAAATACCAGAAGCACAAGATGCTTTAAACGAATTACTTCCAGCTAAATCCCGTTCTATAAATATTAATATAATATTTCTCAACAGCTCTAACGATTTTGATTAAACTGAGTATTTGATGTATTTATATGCTGGAGATATGACTGCAAAAATTATATGACAAACCGGAGGGGGCACCTTACTTAATAAATTTTGTATCATTTTCACGTGTTTTTTTATTTACTCAAAAACATCTTTAACCATTTTGATCAAACTGGGGATTTGCCAACGCCTAAAAATAAGAAATGGCTAAATATAAAATATGAAAAAAATCAAGTTAAAATATAGAGGGGAGAAAAAGAAAAATATTCCGTCAACTCATAAAACTCGTTGAGCCCACGCGTACGTAGTATGCCTTTTATGACAGACCATTGTCTGTTCATTTAATGGAAATTATTTGTTTAATGATAATTAAATGAATTTTGCAACAACTACATAGACAAACATAAAATCAGACGACTTGGAGTATTATGCTTGAATTGCTGAATTATCACAAGTAAAAACTTTTATTTAATAATAATAAACCATTAGTGTTTTTTATAGAGCAAATAAAAACAAAAATAAGAAATGAATGTGGAAAAATGTGTGATTTTGAGAAGTGGCAATTAACAAAACATATCAATTTCTAATCTAAGTAAGTTTGTAAGTGAAAGTTGGGTGTTGCGCGTACGCACCAGAATTTTGTTGTTAGTGATGAATATAACTATTAGCATCATTATAAAAAAAAAAAAGGAAACATTATAAATTTAAAATGAACCTGAGAAAATATTTCTTTCATTAAGTCATCAACATATATATTTTTATAATTAAGACATTAGTATGTAAAATATTTGATTGTTCGATGATGCATACAATAAAATATGTTCCCATAGGATTAATATTGAAGGACATGAAGAAAACTTAAGGAAAATCTAAAGAATATGATATTTTTTTTTCTTAAAACAGCAAGACAGACGTACGAGTATTTCAATGGACACCATATGCTAACCAGTTGGTAAGAATCCCAATGTTTCACATCCTCTGTTGCATTTAAATTCGTTTTGATCCGGAATTTGGCATCGGTTGGCATATCAATGACTTATCGAAGGCTTCGCATTCCTCATTTCGGAAAGGTACTCCAATGTTAACATAGCCACGAAATGATCTTTTGTTGAGAAAAAAAAATCATTGAACCGAACCATGCAATTTAAAATACAGTCGAACCTGGTTGAGTGGGACCTGCTTAAGTGGAATGCCTCTATAAGTAGTACGAAACTTGTTTTCCTTTCATTTTTGTTTTAAATAAACTCTTTAACTGGAATGTTTTTACCTCTATAAGTGGAATACATTTTTTTGGGACTTACCTCTGTAAGTGGTATTTTCGTATTCACCTCTATAAGTGGAATCCACATTTCTAAGAAAACGTGAAGGGTTTTTCCTGTTCAGCGACAGGATTGGGAAAATGTGATAGGAGATACCAATGAGAAGCTTCCAATATTCCAACAACATGTCCAGATGATAATGGTGGAGAGCTGAATGATGAAAAAATCCTTGAAAAATTTAATTCCGGCAGACGGAAATGAAAATTCGGAAGAGCCAGGGAGGCTACCAGTCACGAAAAATGATGCAATAAATATTATTGAGAAGTTGCAAACTTTTTTTGAAATGAATAGAGAGGCTGAAGGTGAAATCATTGATAAATTATATGACACAGAAAAAAACATTTTTAAGTGCTAAAGTAGTTAAGTAGAGAAAAAAATAAGTGAATACTTTCATTAATACATTTGTTGTATTAATCTTGTAATCTGCATTATTTTATTTTCACATTACAAAAAATATCAAATAATTGTTTCAATATTTTATGTATACATAGTTTTTAAGTGTGTGCTGTAATATTTTTTTTATAAAAATTACAAGTTGTTTGAAAACCTTTTAGTTGTACATGCCTCCTTAACAAGATTCCTGCACCCTGGATAAGTGAAACCTTGTTTAAGTGGAATACCTCTGTAAGTGGAATTAAAATCCTGTCATCAAGAGATTCCAGTTATCCAGGTTCGACTGTACTTAAATCATTTCTATCGGTTATATTTTATGCCACAAATGATATTGAGACCTGAAGGGCTTAGCATTCCATTGCTTGCAGATTTCAACCTAAAGGGTTTACATTCTGCAAACTTTTAAAACCCCCATTTCTGTAGTTTACTGTAACAGTAGGGATTAAAAAAACATTCCTAACTTCCAACCTTGCGAAGTATGGATCTGTACAAAACTATCCATTCTTTCTACCGTTCAAAAATAAAGAAAATATAAATTTTGACTTGTATTGCTAAATTTTAGTCTATTTACCCGGCACACAGAGCAAAAATCGGTTTTGCAAAATGCCGCAGAGGTGGAAAAACCCTATCGAATGTTCGATATGAATAGTGGGGGATTCCAGTCAAGTCCATATATTCTTTCTCTAGTTGTCCGTTTAAACATGTCTGCTGAACTACTTTTATTTTGTTTCACATCAAAAGTAACTTTGTGAGTGCATAGTTCAGTGCTACCTGTAACTGATCAGATTTTTTTTAGACTTACTCATTATGGATTGTGAGATACCAGGTATGTATCTATGTTATAGCATAATCCCACATATATTATTTCACAAAGCGTAAAAAACGGTTTTTCATGAATTATAAGGTCCTGTCGTGCCCAAATGCAACGAATGTGGTATCGTTGGATTCAGAATTTCACGGAGCTTTTGCGAATTGCATTCTCAGTGTTCATTTTTTGGTCCAAAATAAAATATCGACCAAAAAGTACTGATTTAACGGATCGAAACGAATCAAATTGGGTTTTATAAATTGCGATACAAGCATTAAGATCCAGTTTGGGTTGGTGTTTTAAAGCCCTAAAACCTACCATTTTTGAGATAACGCCTGGGTTAGGGTCCTCCGCCGCACGTCGTCAACTACTTATTGTATTACGTTACAGCAAGTGTTAGGTCCTGTCGTGCTTAGGTTCTATAAATGTTGTTTCGTCTGATTTAGACTTAAGTGTAGCGTTGGAAAATTGCAATCTCACAATTAGCAGTTACAGTATACTGTCACAGTATACACTTAACCGGTTCCTGATTAATCGACTCTTCGGATAAACCGACGGACGCTGTAAAAGATAAAAATCTGGTGCGTGCGCGCAACACACAACTTTCACTTGCCAACTTACTTAGATTAGTAATTAATGCGTTTTGTTAATTGCCACTTCTCAAATGAACAGAACAGTTAAATTATAACGCATTGGTTTGTCATTAAAGGCGTACGGCGCATGCGTGAGCTCAAGGTGTTTTATGAGTTGACGGAATATTTTTCTTTTTTTCTCCTGTATATGTTTACTTGATTTTCTTCATATATCATATTTAGCCATTTCTTATTTTTAAGCGTGATGAGAGAGAGTTAATTTCTCAATATAAACTAAAACAAAGGTACTTTATAGAAAAACAAAAAAAGCCCCTTCCCCATTTAAGCCCCCTCAGAACATTTTAATAATGATAAAGCTTACCTGATATTAAATAACAACTAATTTTCATTAAACATAACGAATTTGATAAAAATCGTTTAAGCCGTTTTTGAGATAATCGACCATAAAGGTAAAAATTGGACAACATTTATTAAGTAAAGTCCCCCCTCCTGTTGATCAATTTTGATGAAATTTTTACAGTCATATCTCGGGCATATAAATACATCAAATACCCAGTTTGATCAAAATTGTTAAAATCGTTTTTGAGTAAATAAAAAAAAACACGTGAAAATGATACAAAATTTATTAAGTAAAGTCCCCCCTCCGGTTGATCAATTTTGATGAAATTTTTACAGTCATATCTCGGGCATATAAATAGATCAAATACTCAGTTTAATCAAAATCGTTAGAGCCGTTTTTGAGAAAATCGAAAAAAACCTAAAAAGTTATTAAATAAAGTACCCCCTCCGGTTGATCAATTTTGATGAAACTTTTGCTGTCACATCGCAGGCATATACATACACTAAATACCCAATTTCAGGTTCGCACGGTTTATAGTTTTTGAGCTAGTATTATTAATTAAAATATAGAATAAAGCACTAAAAAAAAAAAAAAGATGCTCTTTATTTTTTGCTGCTTGTTATAGTGATAGAACCCACTAATAGACTCAAAATTAACAGACAAGTAACAGATGAATTGGACTATTACAACAGAAAATGAACTACGAGTTATCAAACACTCCGTACTACCATGGAAATCATCCGTTCAGAATAACAGATGAGAAGAAGTCAAATTGAAAAGGCTACGAAACATTTATGACATATGATACTCAGACATCAACATTAGCAATCGAGACTGGAACACCAAGACCAGTCTGCACACAGTGTAACTTTGACAGTTAATCAACAATTGTTAGATACCAATCTTCCATACCATTAAACGACGACAGCGCGCATATTTAGTTACTTACAGTGAAGAATAAATCAGTCACAGCGATTTGTAGCAAGTGAATTACTAGAACCATTGATTAACTTGTATCGATTAAAAAAAGATATGTATTAAATCATCACTTCATTCCCGCTTTACCGTCTCTTAAGTGATTAGATCTACATACACCGGTCCACCGAATGTCAACTTTATAGATCGATACAACTTTCACTTACGAACTTACTTAGAATAGAAATTGACGTGTTTCGATAATATGTAAACGCTATTCCTCAACTTCACACATTTATATGCTTATATTTGTACATCTCAATGAGTTATAGAGTATTTGTATTGTAAAACTTGAAAGTTCTCAGTACTTTTCGGTTCATTTTTGCTTACTTTTTTTACTTTCACTTACCTATATATGAAATATATAGTAAGTGGAAGTATTGCGATCGTGAAAAATTTCGACTTCCGGTTTTCAACGGAAATACACGTTTTGGGGTCCCCTGAGTCCAATTAACCAAGTCCCGCGAAATGGTCTGTGTGTGTGTCCGTGTGTGTGTCTGTGTGTGTGTGAACAGACTAGCTCAAAAACTATTAACCGTGCGAACCTGAAATTGGGTATTTAGTGTATGTATATGCCCGCGATGTGACAACAAAAATTTCATCAAATTTGCTCAAAGGGAGGGGGGACTTTACTTAATAAATTTTGTATCATTTTCAAGTGTTTTTTTTTTTATTTACTCAAAAACGGTTTTAACGATTTTGATCAAACTTGGTATTTGATGTATTTATATTCCCGAGATATGACTGTAAAAATTTCATCAAAATTGATCTACGGGAGGGGGGACTTTACTTAATAAATTTTGTATCATTTTCACGTGTTTTTTTTATTTACTCAAAAACGATTTTAACGATTTTGATCAAACTTGGTATTTGATGTATTTATATGCCAAAGATGTGATAACCAACATTTCATCACAATTAATCAACCGGAGGGGGGACTTTACTTAATAAATTTTGTATCATTTTCACGTGTTTTTTTTATTTACTCAAAAACGGTTTTAACGATTTTGATCAAACTTGGTATTTAATGTATTTATATGCCCGAGATACGACTGTAAAAATTGATCTACGGGAGGGGGGACTTTACTTAATAAATTTTGTATCATTTTAACGGTTTTTTTTTATTTACTCAAAAACGGCTTTAACGATTAACAACAGTAAGATATGAATGTAGAAAAATGTGTGACTTTGGGAAATGATATTTAACAAAACACGTCAATTTCTTATCTAAGTAAGTTGGTAAGTGAAAGTTGTGTGTTGCGCGCACGCACCAGATTTTTTTTTTAAGGGACTAAAGTCATCAGTGATAATACGGAATATGAAATTATGGCTGTCACATCGCGGGCATGTACATACATCCATTATGATCAAAATAGTTACTGCAGTTATTGAGAAGATAAAACAAAACGTGAAAATGAGACTAAATTTATTACGTAAAGTGCCCCTCCGGTTGACCAATTTTAATAAAATTTTGGCTGTCACATCGCTGGCACATATAAACATCAAAAATCAAGTCTGATCAAAATAGTTACAACGGTTTTGAGTAAATAAAAAAAAAAAAAAAGTGAAAATGAGACAAAAGTTATTAAATTAAGTGCGCCAAAAGTTATTAAATAAATTTTGAATAGTTTAAGTTGGATAAATTCTTAAAGTAGCATTCATTTCTTTTTATTTTTTTACATTTGGTCCTCTCCTGCCAAAATATTTAGGGAGGCGCATCCCCCCCTGTTCACCCCCCCGGCGGTGACGCCCGTGGGTAACTGGACTTAATATGAAGTTATTTTAAGTTAGAAATAACTGATACTTAATAGTGCATCTTATTATTATGTCGTTGAAATAAACTAGATTGAAGTACTATTTAAAGGACTTTTGTTATTCTAAATGACCATTCCTGGTATATCCATCCTACTTCTTATCGATCCGCCCATATAAGCTGAAATCAAATCGGACACTCCTCTTTTTCTCGACGATATTATCAGATACAAGAGGATGACTCAAGCTATTGGTATTTTACACCTACTAGCGCCTACGTGAGGTCCGCTGATTGGTCCAAGTGCCATTTGTAAAGCTAAAGTGGTCGGGAGCCGAATCCTACAAGGGGAGGTCTCAGCGCTAATCTATCTTCCAAATTTGCATAGTAGATCAATTAGTCTTTGCAATAACGGCAGTTCATCTTTCTTTTTTTTTTTTTTTTTTACCTCTTGATATTTGTCATGAAGAACTCATTGGAATTTTTTTTTTCTGTATCATATATCAATCAATATTTAAATGTTTATAAACAAACTAGTTTGGCAGCCAAACTATTGAGGCAAAAGTCTAAAAATTTAAATAAATATACATCGATTCCATTTATATTCAAAGGTTCAGGAATAAATGAGTCAGTCGATTGAGAAACCCGACTTGTCCAAAATAGAGATTTTCATCACTAGTACAAAAAAATGGTTGTTTTCAGTCCGCGGTCGTGTTCAACACGCGAGGCGTAGCCGAGCGCGGAAATTAGACCAAGCACCGAAAACCCACATTTGGTACGTGTTGTGAACAATACTTTTCATAATACTGCTCATACTTGAGTGCATTAGAACACTTTTATATTTCATTAATAACTTACAGATACAATATAAGAAATTAAATTGACACCTTTTTTTTTTTTTAATAAATAAAAAATCAAATTAAATTAAAGTTAAATATAATACACTTACCGTTTTTAGTGTAAGAGGACTTCAAACCCAACTTGAGGTTGAAAAGTAGGTACTTCAGAAAATCCCCGCTCTCCTCTCTCAGTGTAAACCTCTAGGATAAAAAATAAATAACGTTCTGAATAAATAATAAAGAAATATTTATTTGATTGGAATAGGATTTGAATAAAAAAAAATCTGGTGCGTGCGCGCAACACACAACTTTCACTTACCAACTTACTTAGATTAGAAATTGACGTGTTTTGCTAAATATCATTTCCCAAAGTCAAACATTTTTCTACATTCATATCTTATTTTTGTTAATCGTTAAAGCCGTTTTTGAGTAAATAAAAAAACCCCGTGAAAATGATACAAAATTTATTAAGTAAAGTCCCCCCTCCCGTAGATCAATTTTGATGAAATTTTTACATTCATATCTCGGGAATATAAATACATCAAATACCAAGTTTGATCAAAATCGTTAAAACCGTTTTTGAGTAAATAAAAAAAAACACTTGAAAATGATACAAAATTTATTAAGTAAAGCCCCCCCTCCGATTGATCAATTGTGATGAAATGTTGGTTATCACATCTTTGGCATATAAATACATCAAATACCAAGTTTGATCAAAATAGTTAAAACCGTTTTTGAGTAAATAAAAAAAACATGTTAAAATGATACAAAATTTATTAAGTAAAGTCCCCCCTCCGGTATCAATTTTGATGAAATTTTTACAGTCATATTTCAGGCATATAAATAGATCAAATACTCAGTTTAATCAAAATCGTTAGAGCCGTTTAGAAGAAAATCGAAAAAAACTTAAAAAGTTATTAAATAAAGTAACCCCTCCCTTTGAGCAAATTTGATGAAATTTTAGCTGTCACATCGCGGGCTTATACATACTCTAAATACCCAATTTCAGGTTCACACGGTTTATAGTTTTTGAGCTACTCTGTTCACACACACACACACAGACCTTTTCGCGGGACTTGGTTATTTTGACTCAGGGGACCCCAAAAATTGTATTTCCGTTGAAAACAGGAAGTCGAAAATTTTCACGATCGCAATACTTCCACTTACTATATATTTCATATATAGGTAAGTGAAAGTAATAAACAAATCTGCTTCAAAAGCGAGAAATTCGTTGAAGACTGATTGATGCTCATAAAGTGTGACTATAAAGTACGAGGCACCAGAAGGGTTTTATAGAAGCTGTCGCAACACTTGTGCGAGGAGGCGTAAGTTCGTTAGACTTCTGCACTTTAATGGGGATTAGTATTGGAGATATCGTGTTTTATTTAGATTATAAGAGTGTAGTTTAGGTTTTTAAAGTGGGTTTGCCTTACGTTCGAACAAATAAAAGACCCGAATACTGACGAACAAACTACATGGCTGAGGTAAAAGTGCTTACAGTCATCGCAATCACCTTAATTTTTTTAAATAAAAACCGTCAAAAAAAAAATAAATAATAAATAGATGTAGATATAGATAGATATAAAATTGTTTATTTTGTATTAGTTAGTTAGTCTCCCTTTCCGATAAGAATATACCACAAGGATTAATTGATGCAATAAAATCCGCACACCATAAGTCCAAAGGTATAATTAGAATCAATGGGAGAGAGTCGGATATGTTTGAAATGAAGAAAGGAGTGAAACAAGGCGACAGTCTAAGTCCACTCCTATTCATTATATTCATGGACGAAATCCTGAAGATATGTAAACGAAGGACAGCTCGCACTACTGTCGGTAAATGGAATATGAGGACGATACTAGCGCAAGTGATGGTGTTTGCAGACGACATCGTCCTCATAGCGGATTCTGAAGAACGATTACAAGAGGCAGTGACAGAATGGGAGGCGGAGTTGGAAAGGAAGGGGATGAATATCAATGTCGGAAAGAGCAAAATTATGCTTATAGGCAGGGAGCAGGAAGTCGTCGAAATACGATGCAAAGGGGAAGTAATGGAAATGGTGGACGACTACACTTACCTGGGGACAGTGATAAGCAGGAATGGAAGATTGGACTAAGGGAATCTCAAATCGAATAAAAAAGGCAAATAGTATCTACTATCAACTCAGTAACACCATAATAGGTAAAAGAGAAGTAGAGGAAAACGTTAAAATGCACATTTTTAAAGCCGTTTACTTGCCTACCCTATTATACGGTAGTGAAAGTTGGACTCCATTAGAAAAACACCTTAGTCGATTGACAGCTACTGAAATGAAATATCTCCGAAGAGTGGCTGCTCGAACAAGGAGAGATCGAATCAGAAATGATCGTACAAGAGAAGATCTCGGAGTTGCTCCCCTGAAAGATACTCTTGAAAAAAAACAACTTCGATGGTTTGGACACCTCTGCCGGATGGACGAGAACCGTGATCCCCGAAAATTCTTCGAAGCTGTGCCCATTGGGAAACGACCAAGTGGTCGACCAAGAAGGCAGTGGATGGACCACATTAGGACAAATGGCCAAAAGCGAAACAAGCCACTAAATGCAATGAAGGCACGAGATCGAGAGGCTTGGCATGCATGGACCGAGGCACCTCCACGCTGAAAGGCACTACGGAGGAAGAAGAAGAAGAAGAAGAAGAAGTATTAGGTACAATAATAGGAGGTCTTACTCAAAGAAAGTTTAGAATGATTACAATTACAAAAATTATTACAATCTGTTATCATCAAAGAGTTAACACATTTTTTGTCCTTCAAGTAGCAAAATAATTGGTTAAGGTTCTTTTTGTCAGCACCTTCCCCAATAATCAATCCTCTTTGATGAGTTAACACCCATTAAGTTATATTTAGATACTAGCTTTGGGGCTCGGCTTCGCTCAGGGAGTTGTGGAATAGGTGGAATGAAACAATAACTTTAAAATGTAATAGTCCAGAAAAATAGACCAAAATTAATCATGATTAAAACAAAATTTGTACCATCCTTAAACTTCAGCTTATTATTACCTCTAATACCTAATAATTTCGAAACCTCAGAGTCCGCCCATATATGGTTTGGGTATAAGAGACCCCATTAATGCTGTTCTCTCAATGCGTTTTCTTCCCTTTTCTTGATTAAGAAAAATTATTTTGGCAGCAAATATGTCCTGGTATGTACCAGGACCATTTTTTATGGTTTCTATGTTCTGATTCCATTGAGACCATTCTCATGACGGTACTGCATCCTTATCAAGTTGAGTAACTTCTCCTTTTTCGAATTCGGTTGAAAATTTACGAACAGAACAGAACTATTAAACTGAAATATTATATGAACACTTTATTTTCGGTATATATTCCATTAGGTTATATCTTTTATTCATATTATCTATAGGTTATCTATTCAGTGTTAGTTTTTATTCGCTCACTACACTAATAAGCAATTTTTCTTTTGTTGAAAATTTACTCTTATATTGTATATTTATTAAAGGCAATGTTTCAACCAATTCTTTCCTCTTCTGTAAAACTTAATTCGCTTAGGAATCCAGTTGGTTTTGTTTAATTTTAATTTCACTTCTTTGCAGAGACGTAATGACCTTATTGAAAAATAAAAAGGAAAAAACAATTATTTATACATAATCTCGTGTGACTTAAAGAAAACTGTTGAAGCTAAAACAATAACAAAGCGAACTAATGAACGATAACCTTATGAATTGAGCTTAGCTAGCGCTCCTGGCTTCCAAATGTCGAACTAATTTTTTTCATTCATTAACTCGCCTTGGCTTATTAGAGGGGCTAATTACATGTAGCGAGAGGCTTAAAATTACAGCCCTTGTCCCTTCAACATTACACACTTAAAATGAAAACTGAAACCTTCTTCATCGTTAGGGGCAATAGGGCAATATGACAACATAACATTCTTGATAGTAGGTGTAATCGTTTTGGAGCCTTTTCGGCACGCAGATTGTACACTTTGCTTTATAATATATATTGATTATTATACTCATTGCATTTTGTACTGTTGTGAATTTTTTTTTATTGAAAATAATTAAAAAATTATAGTTTTCACGTGTATACTGTATAAAATTTAGAATTTTGTTGACCGTTGTATCCTGCACGTTGTAAATTTTCATTTTTCTATAGTTTTCTCCTTTGTGTTGTGATAATTGAAACATATGTAAGACTGATTTGATGGTCAATTCTAGTTAAGTATTCGATGGTCACATCCAGAAAAAAGCTCGAGAAACCAATTTTATTTTCCTTAATTTTAAGATACCTCGAAAGTTCGTAGAACATTCTAATGTTTATTAACCATTTTCAATAATAAGTTAGCAGTAGTTTTTCATTAATGACAACAGTAAGAAACTTACTTAGTAAAAAAATGAAAACTGTTTTTATTGTATGGCCGGTTATTAGTAAAAGGATAGATTAGGCGACGAGTTCTTCCTCTTCCATCACACGGTGTGAGTTAAGCTTGTTTTTATAGTGTCTAAGTCATGAACTGTAACGAGGATATTAACACAAGAATTAGTTTTTTTAATATTATTCAAAGTGTTTATAGTATTAGTTCATAGCTCAATCCGGGATGGATTACCGATTAATAGAGGATACCAGCAAACAATCAAATAAAATAAGACGCTATGTAAAAGCTATTAAGTAGACTAGCCAAGAATGCAAACAATAAATAAAACAATACTAAGTACACTAGCGGACTCGAATGAATATTTTATTATTATTTTTTTTTATTTTTTTTTTCGGTTGGCGCATTAGGCATAATGAAACCTTTGACCGTGCAGTGTGGTCTTCTTACAGACATTTGTGTTGCTTGCGGGAGAACAGACTGTCAGGAGGGGGTAGCCCAAACCTCACGTTGCTGCAAGCCATGGTCACCCTGGTGCAGCGGCAGACTGCCCATAGCTTTCATAAACAATCCCATTGGGGCCAATTTGCTAGTGTCCTTCCCACCGATGGCGTAAGCTCTCTCGGGTTCAAGGACAGTGACAAACTGGTCTAGGCCCAAGGATTATGGTAGCCCAGAGTCAGCAGGCCCCGAGAACCTATATTTCTTTCCCTGAAGCATACCGTCCTTGAACCAAACCTCCGGGCGGTTACTGACATCCTGGAAAACCACACCACGATTCTCGATGAGATACAAGGGGAAGGTTCATCACTCCTACGCCCGGTCGGTGTGAGTCACCTCCAGTAGACTGGCGGGCCTCACATACCCTGGGGTCGGGGTAGACTTGGACTGCGTGGCGTTCATTGGTGGGCGGTCACCCGAATTGAGCGGTCACCCATCCAATTACTAACCACGATGGACGTTGCTTAGCTTTGATTCCTATAGCAAGCGCCCTTGTCCACTCGGCCATCCCGGCCCCAATATATTTTATTATAAATATTACGTATATTATTATTATACATATTATTACAGCACAAGCAAAACTCAAATTTTTCAATAATTATTTTAAGCATGAACCCATTGCTGTCCCATCATAATTTTTATAGCACAAATTAATGACAGCCTTTTCAACTCTACTGATTTTTTCAGATTTTTAAAAAAATAGCTTTTTGAGAAATTCAAATTTGAAATTTTGATTCGAATTTTGAAAAACAAATTTCTCTTAAACCCTGTTGCATATTACAAGGAAGGTAAAAGATTCAGTTTTAAAATGGCATCAATTTCCACTCTCTACCTCGCCTAGAAGAGCTGCAATTTCAATTTCCAGATGACGGGACAGGTCAAAATTGTGCGTTCTTTCATGGGCTTACATAGCTATATTTTGAAAACCGGTTGAGATATTGAGCTGAAATTTGTTATTTTTCTTAGTCTACAGGAAGGTATCCTATGTACCAAATTTCAAATTTAAAATCTGAGATTGTGAGGGAAAAAAGTGTGTTGATGGGACATAGAATGACTCATACATATAAAAAACTCAATAAATTTTGCTAATCTTAACTACTGTAAAGAATTTAAGATACCTACTAGGTACAATTTTTTTAATTATTTATCCAAAATAGCCCCAAAAAAACTGTTTCTTTTTGGTTTTTACCATGTTGTTACTTTAAGGTCGCGGGTTCGAGTCCGGAGGTGGCCCTAGCATTTTTTAAAGGGAGTAAAACCTCCTTGTCTATGCCGTCCCTAGGATAGGACATATTCACGACTCGGTATAACCGAATATAAAATCAAAATCGGAGAAAAATATTTAAACCGCAAAATTTATAATAATCACTTAAACATCAAATACAGAAATGGTCCTCCCCAGTTGCAGCCGCAGACATCATGAGATAATTGATAAGCGGTCCGCTTTATCTAATTGTGCACTGTAGATATTGAGTCGTGGGAAACGAACTTACGTCACTAATATTATAGCCTAAATTATTTATGGCCAGGCAAAATTTATTTTTTATTTATACTGCTAAAAGCATTTTACGCTCTCTTGATGTTTTACACGTTATTTTGTAATTTTCAGTTTCTAAATTATTCCCTGTGATCGGGCTCGGATTCGGCTTGGGTAAATCTTAAAATCTGTAACTTAAAAACTACAATTTATAAATTAACCTTCAATTAATTGTTGCCAACATTTTGGGACATGTGATGGTGATGAGTTGTTGTTGAAGTGGTTGAATATTAGCTTGGAAGTCTCAAAAATGATTTCTGCCGCTTAGAAATTCATTAATTTATGTAAATTTGCAAACATATGTACGCATAATATGCGAGATTTCACAAGATAAATCAATGTAGGAATGTAAGTATTCATATTATGAATAGTGTGGTAAGTATTCATATTATGAATACTGTGGTAGGTATTCATATTAGGATTACCGTGGTAAGTATTCATATTATGAGCTCGCTTCCAAGTCGATCCAATCCCTTCTCTTTACTGATTCCTCTCCCCTGGTCTCGCAAGTTTTGCGAATATTTGCGTTGGGTTGGAAAATTCTTGTCCAAATTTGCGGAATCTGTTGACATCGTCAATTTTAAATATTTTTGTTTTGTTTTATCTTTCATTGTGGGTAATTTAAATATTTATATTCGTTTAGTTATTAATGTATATTATACTAATGACATTAACATTGAATGGGCCAGATTACATGGCTACAGCGATATATGTATTAGCCAATAAACTTATATCAAGAAGCCCTAAAAAGCTACTTTATTGTTCTTCAAAAAAAAAAAAAAAAAAAACATTTTAAGCATGGTTGAAAGCAACGGAAACATTGGGAAGAGGTTTTTCTCATTCGTCTTCAAATATCTTTAATCCAATCTGTTTATTTTAACATTTACGACACTTAATAAAGAGTAACATTAAATTTAACCGAACTAATCTCGTTTTCGACATACTTCTACGCTGAAAATACTAGTCCACAATTACCATCTCAACGAAAATAGCACCCCGTACTCCGCGAAACATTCATTCTCTACTAATGATGTTTTTAGTGTTTGACGAACTTCTTCGAAAATTGTATTGAACGTTCCTTGATATCAGTGGCGGATCCAGAGCTATATTTAGTAACTTTACAAAGTAAATTTTTTAAAAAAAAAAAATTACAACGTAACTACGCACTTGTATTTTAAATTAGGTCCATGAATGAGGTCACCTGTGGTAAAGTGGTTAGCATAGCAACCTACAATACTAAAGGACGCGGGTTCGCTTCCAGTGGTGGCCCTAGGATTTTTTAAAGGCAGTAAAAAATCCTTGGCTATGCCGTCCCTCGGATAGGACGTACAATGAAGTTCCCGAGCCTGGTTGATATCAGGTACTCGTTAAACATCCTATCCTAATTATACTTGGATAGGCAAAATTTAGGACTCACACTGTAGTATCGTCCGATTAGCCTTAGTAGCATAAACGGACGTTAAACAAACCTATTCGCTATTTAAATAATTCCTATCAAAACAACACTTTCCAATTATATTATTAACTTAAGTATGATTAAAAATATGTTATGGAAATATTTATCAATTTTGAACAAATAATAACCTGTATCTTATTTTGATTCAATAAATAAACGCTTTTAATACTTGTATAATTATCCATGAATGAGACGTTGAGAATTATATTTATTGCTTAGAAGTTACCTACATAATTAATTGACTGTTATTAACACGTTAGGTGCGGGGGCGTATTTTAGGGGTATCCTGAATTGGACGGTATCGGTCCCCGGGGTCCGACTGCTAGCATGGGCCACAGACGATGTCGGACATCGGGGTCCGATGGGAATACTTTGACGAAAGCGTTATCTTTTGATTAAAAGGGAATTAAATGAGCGTCTCAAGGGCATTATCTCTTGGTAAGGATTGGAACTAGGCATAACAGGCACAAGACAGGCCGATACAAAATTTACGCCATTCTTTATCGAAAATCGGACCTCGGAGTCCGATTTTAAAAAACAACAGAATTTCAGCTGTTAGCAAGTTGTTTGTTTTTTTTATTATTTTATTTGATATTATGATTTTATATTGCTTACCACCAGTAACTGGGCAATTTTCCTAACTGAACTAAACCTGTTTTCAACATACACAATCCTTGTACACAATTAGGATTCCTACGAAAATAGTACCCCGTACTCCGCGAAACATTCATTCTTATCTAATGATGTATTCAGCAATTGATGAACTTCTTTGCAAATTGTATTGAACGTACCTTGGCTACGTTCATGTTTTTAATACGTAATGCGAATGCCGAAATATGCTGAACGGTAAGTTACTAACTTTTCTCCAAGAAATAGGCCCGCATGTCTAGTTACTTCCTCCAGGAAAGTTCCCCTAACTTCCATAGCTGACATGTTTTCTCCTTCTAAACTAATAATAACCGTTACCTCACCTCGATAATCGTCTCACCCCTCCAACCGCGTATGTATGATGGTTGCGTACGATCCACGAAGCTTCAGTCGGCTACCAAATGTTCGTGGCATCTGCTAACGAAAAATGTCTGTGTTCAGTGGATTAAGGTACTATATCGTATATTAATCTTACTTTCCCTTAATGAATGTGCCTTTTAAATGTATTTATTACATATAATAATAATAATGTATATAGCAGTAAATTCATTATTTGCTTGCGAAATTTTACTTTCACTTACCTATGTATGAAATACATAGTAAGGGAAAGAATTGCGATCGTGAAAAATTTCGATTTCTGGTTTTCAACGGAAATATACTTTTTTGGGTCCCCTGAGTCGAAATAACCAAGTCTGGCGAAATGGTCTGTGTGACGGTGTGTGTTTGAGAGAGAGAGAACAGACTAGCTCAAAAATTATAAGCTGTACGAAACTGAATTAGGTATTTGGCGTATGTATATGCCCGCGATATGATAGCAAAAATTTCATCAAAATTTGTCAAACGGAGGGGGTACTTTATTTAATAACTTTTTACGTTTTTTTCGATTTTCTCAAAAACGGCTCTAACGATTTTGATTAAACTTAGTATTTGCAGTATTGATATGCCCAAGATACGACTGCAAAAAATTCATCAAAATTGGTCAAACGGAAGGGGTACTTTATTTAATAACTTTTGTCTCATTTTCAAGTGATTTTTTTATATACTCAAAAACGGTTTTAACGATTTTGATCAAACTCGGTATTTGATGTATGAATATGCCCGCGATTCGACAGCACAAATTTCATCAAAATTGGTCTAACGGGGGGGGATACTTTATTTAATAACTTCTTACGTTTTTTTTTTATTTTCTCAAAAACGGCTCTAACGATTTTGATTAAACTAAGTATTTGGAGTATTAATATGCCCGAGATACGACTGCGAAAATTTCATCAAAATTGATAAACTGGAGGGGGCACTTTACTTAATAAATTTTGTCTCATTTTCACGTGTTTTTTTTATTTACTCAAAAACGGTTTTAACGATTTTGATCAAACTCGGTATTTGATGTATGTATATGCCCGCGATATGACAGCACAAATTTCATCAAAATTGGTCAAACGGAGGGGGTACTTTATTTAATAACTTTTTACATTTTTTTTCGATTTATTCAAAAACGGTTTTAACTATTTTGATCAAACTCGGTATTTGATGTATGTATATGCCCGCGATATGACAGCAACCATTTCATCAAAATTGGTCAAACGGAGGGGGTACTTTATTTAATAACTTTTTCCTTTTTTCTCGATTTTCTCAATAACCGCTTCAACGATTTTGATCAAACTGGGTATTTGATGTATGTATATACCCGCGATGCGACGGCCGAAATTTCATCTAAATTGGTCATATGGAGGGGGCACAATCCCTCCCAGTATCCCATGACCCAGTTGAGCATTTCAACAGTATAATTATATTATACTTTTATTACATACTACATACCTAATTACATTATAATTATATTTTATTCCATAACGAAAAGTAATTAAAATGATTTGCCGTTGGGTAAAATCATACTCAAACGCATAGTTACAATTTATTACTATATGTTATTACTTTTTAATTCGTACAAACAATTATACACAGCTAGCTAACAGTTTAATATTCTAAAATAATTCATTTACACATCCATTTCGCATTGTGTTATCTATCTCATAGGTATTTAAATTTTTTTTTTTTTTTTTTATATAATTTATTTATTGAAATTTACAACTGTATTATAACAATACAATAAGTAAATTTGATTTAAGTACATAATTGGCATGGAAAGGTGCGTGGAGAAACTACCCAGCGGTAGCACTCAATTATTGTTTAGTTTAAAAGATCTCTAGGCCATCTTCTTTTCAGACGCCTCGGAGGATTATCTGGGATAGAGGAGGAAGCAAGGTTGGAGACAAGAGGGTTAGGATGTGAAGGGAGTTTACTATGGAAGGTTTGGTATCTGGATCGGGCCAAATCGGTGACATAAGCAATATTAAGGTCTTCATGAATAATTTTATTTGGGACGAAGTAAGGAGCATTCAGGATTTTACGAAGGATTTTGGATTGTAGGGATTGAATGCGAGAGGAATTGGATGGTTTGGTGGAACCCCAAAGTTCGACACCATAAGTCCAGATAGGTCTTATTATTGTCATGTAGATTAGTCTTTTGTAGTAAACTGGAAGTTTGGAGCGTTTGTCTAATAAATGTTGTAGTAGTCGGAATCTGCGGGCAGTTTCTTGTCTTTTCAGTAGACTTTTTCAAAAATTTTCCCGTAGACCTGAGTACTAGACTTGGCCCCAAAAAAAAAATATATATTAAAAATAATATATTATTTAAAAATATAAAAATAACTAGCTGTATATACCGGTTTTACCCGGAGAATTTCATTTTTTAAATCTATAAAGTGAGACTTTTATCGACTCAAACGGTCGATTTCGTAAAAACCAATGTAAAGTTAACCAATTTAATTCAAGCAATTTTAATATGGACAGGTGTTCGCACACAAGAACCACTGAGCGAAATTTTGAGAATTTAGGACAAACAGTAGGGATTTTTATAAAGTACAAACAGAATTTCATCATTATTTCCCGGTTTCACCCAGGGATTTTCATTTTCTAATGTGAAAAACCAATGTAAAGCGAGATCATTAAGATTTTAATAACAATAAAGAATATCAGCATAAGATCGGCTGAGGTTATGCAATTTTAATATGGACAGATGTTCGCACCTGATATGGATTTTTATAAAGAACAAACAGAATTTCATCTTTATTTACATAGATTATAGCTGTATATCCCGGGAATTTCAATTTTCTAATGAAACGGCCGATTTCGTAAAGAACCCTTGTAAAGCGAGATCATTACGATTTTTATAACAATAAAGAATATCAGCTGAAGATCGGCTGAAGTTATGCAATTTTAATATGGACAGTTGTTTGCAAGTGGTATCAAAGAGCCACTGAGCGAAATTTGGAGAATTTAGAACAAACGGTATGGATTTCTATAAAGAACAATCAAACAAACAAAAAAATAGAATTTCATCTTTATTTATATACATTATAAAATTCTTCCTCGTAGGTACAAGACTTGGCTCATCCATAATCTTTATCCCCGATGTTTCTCAATGGTAAAATGAGAAACTACTCAACCGATTTTTATAAAATTTGGCTCAATGCGTGTTAGTTTTGTCCAACTTAAAAAGATAGGACAGTTTTTATTTCGATTATTGCCCTCAATATTTCTTTCATTGCAAAATAAATGCTTATTATACTACAATTGACTAACTAAACTCTCGGCACCAAGACCACTTTAGGCCTGTGTTATCGCATATTATAAAACCTCACCTAACCAGTTAAAGATCGATACTAATTTATTATGCAGAATTATTTCGGAATAAACGGATTGTTCCAAAAAAGCTGAGGCCGTTTACCCGACGTAGGACGTAGCGTGCCTACGCTGGTCCCACCCCAACCCGACCGAAATAACCATGACATCAGGGTCTTGTGGTACCGACGTAATACCTTCCCATTACCGAGTCCGGCCTCGTAAGACTTTCTAAGTCGTAAAGCCATCTCCCGCCACGGTTAAGGTCTGTCTGCAACGGCATCCGAGGTTTACCGCTTCGGCTGTAGTCCACCTGATGGAAATCTATCAAGCTAACAAACGGTTAATCCCAAACGGGAAGAGTATGTGCCATTCTTTATCTATAGATGATTATGAATGTCACAATTCTAGTATATTTGTGGTAAAATTTTAATAATATATTATTTTATTATATACTAGCTGTATATACCGGTTTCACCCGGGGAATTTCATTTTTTAAATCACTAAAATGATCCTTTTTTTCGACTCAAACGGTCGATATCTTATAAGCCAATGGAAAGCGAGTTCATAACGATTTTTATGACAGTAAACAATATACCCAGAGATTAGCTGAAGTTATGCAATTTTAGTATGGATAGGTGTTCGCACCTGGTATGAAAAAACCACTAAGCGAAATTTGGAGAACTTAGGACAAACGATGTGGATTTCTATAAATAACAATCAAACAAACATAATTCCATCTTTATTTATATAAATTATAGCTGTATATCCCGGTTTCATCCGGGGAATTTCAATTTCTAATGAAACGGTCGATTTCGTAAAAATACATTGTAAAGCGAGATCATTACGATTTTTATAACAATAAATTTTAACAGCTGATGATCGGGTGAAGTCGTTTAATTTTAATATGGACAGGTGTTCGCACCTGGTATCAACGAACCACAGAGCGAAATTTGGAGAATTTAGGACTAACGGTCTGGATTTCTATAAAGAACAAACAAACAAATAAACAAACAAACAGAATTTCATCTTTATTTATATAGTCTACTGTGGCTCAGTAGCTATAATGCTTTGAATTAATTATATCCTATTCTTTTTAATACAGTCAAATTCACAGATAAAAAAGTTTCAGCTAATCTAAAGAAAAACAGGATTTAAAATAGAACTTCAAGCCAAATTTAAAATTGTTTGGTAAAGAATTTAGATGAGTTAATTTTTTTATTTTTTACATCTCATATTTGACTGTAGTAAGTAGATAGATAGATAGATAGATAAACACGTTTATTGGTACAATATACAATGATAATTTTATAATAATTTTTTTTTCTTAACGTATATAGACAATGGCCAGAGATTAGACCGTCTGTCGAGTTGTCTACGGGGTATTTTCCATTATAAAATAATAACAGAAGAAAGGAGATCTTAAAAAATAAAAATAAACTTTAGGAGTAGGGCGTATATCGTAAACACATAGATTGAAAAACACAAAAAAAAAATTACTATTACAAAAAATAAATCTCACTACATTAAAAATTGAATTCACTGATTAAGTAGTTTCTGTATCTTCCTGCGCTCTTTATACAATTAATAAGTGTCTTCCAGTTTTTGCCGTTTAATATTTCTTTGAATTCTAATATATTGAGGGTATGTTTATTAAAATGTTTTGACAGGAATTCCTTTAAAACAGGGCATACTCCTAAGAAATGAACAGTGTCCTCTTTCGTTTTCATGTTGCATAGAGAACAGTCATTTCTTTTATTTATCCACGGTTGATAGTTCAGATTTAGCAAGTCTCTCCTAGCCTTAAAAATTAGTTGAATATCGTAAAGGTTGTTTAATCTAAAGTAAGTATTGCTATTGTAATCTAGGCTGGCATATGTTAGATGATGTTCTGCATTTTGGGCTCTATCTATTATATTTTGTCTATGTCGTAGTTAGTTGTTAGATGTGGCTGATTAGTTTATTTCTCCGTTCGCTCAGCTCTGAATCAATGTTACTCTTATTGTAATGATTGTGGCAGATTGTAATGATGACCCAGTTTATTTAAGTACTGGAACCAGTTACTATTATTTTCAATGAGGTGCTCTATAGTAAGTATTAAAATAATCCATTAAATTAAAACTTAGTGGGTTATTAAGACATATTAATTAAATGCCGAATATAACAAATGATATGAGATATCGTATAAGTATGTTCTGCCTGAAACAGGTTATGATAGTATAATAAGTACTTAATTTACAATAAAATAAATATTGAGGCAAATAATCGAAATAAGAACTATCCAATCTTTTAAGTTGAACTAATCTATACCCATTGAGCCAAATTTTATAAATATCGGTTGAGTAGTTTCTGATTTTACTCCCGACAAACATCAGGACACGAGATTTTTATATATATATAAAGATTTTTTTTTTTTATCTAGTCTAGTATCTTTGTTGAATGATTTAGATAATATATTGCAACGTTAAACAATAACACAAAACATATGGTGTAGAATAGTTTTAGACTTGTTATTGGAACTGTCATAGTACATGTTCGTGACTACAATGTTCGAGTACCATCTAGGCTGGCCTCGAACCTTCCAGGGAGTTCTTCTTACGACTAAATATAAGGAGCGATGGACTGGAGAGTTTGTCCTGTTCTGAAGCTCAAGTCATTTGGTTATTTTTGTGTTACAAAGTGATAATTTTGTAACCTATTCAATTATTTGTGTTTTCATAATTTGTAAATTATATCTTTTCTTTGAATAAACATTGTTTAACCCACATAAGTGTTGCATTGTATATATGGAGAGCGTAACCTCTGTCCACTTAGACGTAGCAATCAAACTTCATGAGTTATGCAACTGTTTATTCTAGTTAAAAATAGATTTCTCTAGAATAGAAGTGTCAATCCCACCATTTTGATAAGAATTGTTTCATAAAATTCAAAACATAATATGAAGTAAAGTTACAAAATATTTCACTAAAAACTTTTTTATATAATGGTGTAACGTGAATAAAAAAAAAAAATATGATTGAAATTGATGATCATATTCCAGACTTTTTGTTAGAACAAACTTTTCTAGTAAATGTTCGTGACTGTTTACCTTTTTGATTGTTCAAATTCAGACTAAATCTAAGGAGCGATGGACTGGAGAGTTAGTCTTGCTCTGAGGCTCGATTCATATGGTTACTTTTGTGTTGCAGTAGCGTTACAAGTTGATACTTTTTGTAACCTTGTTATATTTCTCTCTATGTTTATGAGCATTAAATAATATGTAAGAAGCTAACATATAACATGTAAGAAGCTCGAATCATACGGTTACTTTTGTGTTACCAAATCGTTACAAGTTGATACTTTTTGTAACCTTGTTAATTATTTGAGTTTTTAGTGTTTGCCAGACATTGTGACAATATTTTCGTTTAATAAAAATTATTTAAACCCGGGTCACTTAATATCGTTACAAGAATAACGATCCAAAAAAATTATCAAATGCCGAACTATCAACTGAAAAACCTATCAGAAGAGACTCAGATGGTAGTACAGCGTTAGTATTGTACTTCCCGGATTTAGCCATGGGTCAACAGTTTAAGCTCATGGCAGTTGGCATTTCCGGGTTCAGTAATATTGTAGTAAACATTACTACTACTTTACGATAGTGATGTAAAACAATCGATACTAATACCGATCTATCGAAACTATCGGTAGTTTTTTAACTATCGATAGTACTATCAAAAACTTTGTTTTGAAAGTATGAAATGCCATCATCTGCCTCTAAGCTCCCATGTGCTATATAATTCATGGAAATGAAAAATACAAAATGTGACATTGTAATTTTATTTATGTTTATAGCAAAACATCTGTTCTATAAAAAAATATAAACTTCATGCAAAAAAATATAATACTGAAAAATTGAATTGCTTGCTCATAAATGCCTTCCAACTTTGGATGGAATAATATACATAAAACAAAATATACAATATATACAAAATATACAATGTACAAAAAATCGATTGCCTGCCAGTCCCTGGACTTGAAAATTACATCGTTAATGGCATTGAAATAAATCTTAATTTTAAAAAAAAAAAAATGTTCAACCTTTTAAATTAACTATCTGAGAACATTTGTCTGAAGCATTCACGCCCCAAGGTCACATCTTCCGTGAAATACTGTAACATCTCGAAAATCCAAACTTTTGGGAAATGGCGTTTAAGTTTTTACTTTCAGTTTGTCTTTTTTAATTATTGTTTTTTTTTTTTTCTGATCGTTGATTTTATTGGCAGAATTAGTTACTTAACTATTTTTCTTTTGATTTATTTTTCACTTTACCTGATTTGCGACCACTCATTTGCTGAAAAAATTTACGTTAATCCAACTAAACAACTAAACTTATTACAGTTTATACCACATAAAGATAACGTCATTTTGAATGATTTGGTTTAAAAAACTAAAAATTGAATTTTTCGGAGATGTTACAGTATTCCACGACAGGTACGAAATATGTCTTAGACAAATGTCACTGAAAAGACATTTTCTAACTCTTTTCATAAACTCCGACACATTCAAGGATTGCATCTGAATGTTATCATGTCAATTTAACTACTTCGACAACTTGGAATACTATTTTCATTGTTACTTGAAGAGGGTTGGTATAGCTTTCCTTTAAATACAGTCTCTTCGACCTTTTGATGAACTTTTTATTCTTTGCGATTACGTCTAAGCTTGACACTGATATAAATTATTTCAAGGTATATTTGGAACCCATCCTTTTATTTACAGAAATGTTATAAAAGAGAAAAGAAAAAAGTGTAAATGGGAACGTGCGTTTTAGTCCTATAGTACAAACTACTAAATTCAACGATATCCCCCCCCCCTCACTCCCGGTCATCACCAAATAATATCGAAAGGATCGATAGTTTTATGTCCGATATTATCGAAACTATCAATAGTTATACATCACTAGTATACGATGATTTTATTATGTGTACTCACACTTACAATTAGTTTCATCGATAAATGTATTACGAATTAAGTAGGATATTAATGTTCCTAACTCTAGAGTTATTATGTTTATAATTTATAGCCCACAAATTTAATTTTGAACGTAATAAAATATTTTGATGTCCAATTTAAAAAAAAAAAAAAAAAAAAAAAAAAAACTACTACAATGATAGGCATTATTCAATTTTATCCAGAAAAATACTAATATCTTCCAACGAACTGACTGTTAGAAACGGTTGTTAGTGGTTTAACGATTCAATGATTAATCCAGATGATATCATCAACCGCAATGAGGATAATTTTGAAATAATCGATGGTTTGTGTGAAAATATAATGTTTATAAATAAATTCAAAGGAATTAGCTCATATTTAGTATTATATCGAAGATCGCCCTGTGTTTTTAAAAATTAATCCGAATTCTGCATTCTCTACTGTATCTCTATGTAATGTATATTAATATTTATAAAATATTTTCTATTTAAAGTTGAAACCGGGAAAAAAAGGGGGGGCTATGACTTCAGAAGTGTTTAGCTACCTTGTAAACAATCAGGTTTTGGTTAAAATATTAATAAATATCTAACAAGGTAGATCCAAAAGTAAAAGTTAAAAAACATAACGGTTTCTAGCTTATAATGTGTTTCGAAAACCTAAATTTATATCTTTCTTATTATAGAAAAATGAATAGTATTTGAAAAAATATATAATTTTTCCTATAATCACGAACGATAGCGGTTTATAAAAATACCAGTCAAATAAAAAGAATTTAATAATAGTAAAATACTCGTATGGAAATCTAAGAAAAATGAATAATAATCCAATAAGGAACAAACGCAATAGATTGCAACGTATAAAATCAAAATAATTTTTATTTATTAAAAACGTATCTATACAGTAACACTAAAATAACTATGTGATTCGAGCTTCAGAGCAAGACTAACTCTCCAGTGCATCGCTCGTTAGATTTAGTAAGAATTAGAACAGTCTAGAAGATTCCAGACAAGCGTTGATTACTCTCGAACAGTTTGAAACCTGTACGAGAACAGTTTGTTCCATCTGTTTCAACAACAAGACTACAACTCTTTTCAATAATAAGTTTTTGTTTTATTTTTCACTTTACAGTAAGTTACTTTGTAGGAAAGAAGTGAAGATGAATCATTCAATTTGGTCTCGTGAAAAGTTGGAATATGTGAATTATAATTATAAGGCCTAACGCGTTAGATATATTTGACAGTTTAATGTTATTATGTAAAATGGGTGTTGGTCCGCCAACATTCCACAGGAGGTACATCCCTACTCTTTATAGAAACTAAATAAATAACAATGTGAATTTAAAAAGTGCACTCTTATGAAGGGTACTTAAAATCTATCCATCAGAATGATTTTGAATTTAGTTATTTAAAATGATAATTACAATAATATCTGCAAGGAAATTACCCTAAGTTTAAAAACAACCTAATTACAAATAAGATTCATACACAGAAGGTTGTGGTTTCGTAGTTCGCCAGCTAGACCTAGGATTTGTTAAAGGGAACAAAAAATCCTTGGTAATGCCGTCCCTCTTATAGAACGTAAAATGGAGGTCCCGAGCCTGTACGATGTCAGGTACTCGTCAAAGATCCCTATCCTAATTATACCTGGATAGGCAAAATTTAGGACTCCCACTGTAGCATCGTTTGATTAGCCTTAGTGGCATAAATAAAAAAAACGAATTAGATTGGACTGATTGTTTGAATACTCAGAGGTCATTGCAGATTCGAAAATATTTGGTGATGAACTATACCACGTGTACCAGAAAGCAGCATTAAATTTAAACAATAATATTTCAGTTTTCAATTTCCGTGTAATGAAATATCGATAATCACCCGCTGTAAATGTGTAATGTAATTACAATGAGGCAATTATATATGCTTGTTATGGCCAACGAGGTAATTAAATACGAATCGGTAATGTGTTCCTTGCATTTATGAGACCCTAACACTCCCATGCAAATTCTTTAGCCTCAGTTCCGGCTTAAAATTTGCTTCTTTAATTTTATTTTCTTGTCTGAAAAATTATTTTAATGTGTCTTCTTTTCCGTTAATGTTCATATTTAAGACATTGAGAAGCGTTAAAACTTTTAGCTTTAACGGAGTGAAGTGACATCATAGTGGTTTTGGGCATTTACAAGAAGTGATGAGCATCAGAAGGTGTGATGGCGGGTAGAGGTTCAGGGTGAGCCTTTCCTAGCCCAACCACCTCACCATAGGCTGGTGAAAATTTAAAGTTAAAGAAAATAAATTAAAAAATAAATAAACATAAATAAACTTCAAAGCAATGCCGGATGGCTATATTTTGAACCTTGCTATGTACAACTATGGCAACAAAACGGAAACATAAAACAAAATAAAGCTCATGAGCTAATACAAACAAAATTAGGAAAAATAGTAATTAAAAGAAATTTCTATAAACAACATTATACTAAAATTAACATTAATTAATTAGAGAAGATATCTTTAAATTTGCCTAAATATTTAGATAAAATTGCATGTGCACTAACATTAATATGAATTGTTCACTGGCTGATGAAAATATTTTAATGTTAATATTAAAGTCTTTTAGCTTAACAATTTATTAATTAGAGTCCTTCGATATCAATGAGCCGCTATGGCTAATTACACCTCACCCAGACTGGTCCGAGGTCACTATCTGTTCGCTCAATGCGAATGATTGTTCACCGTGAGTAATAAAAGTTGTTACCTGCTGACAACTTTGGGAATAAGCAATCCAAAACCTGCTTAGGCTGCTGGGCCATAGATGCTTGTCCTCTTGAGAATTAATGTGCCTTGAGGCCTCGATGTTGAAAATGGTTCAAAACAATCTCCTCGGACAACATTCACGGACAACACTCACAACGCCTGTGTGTAATTTTAATTTAATAATTCTTTTGTTTTTCAATTTAAACATATGATTGAACGAGAGCAGCCGAGGGCTGCCGAAGCGGCCCGAAGTCTTCCGAAGTGACCCGAAGCCTTCGTAGTGCTTCCGAAGCTGACCACACTCGAATTCAATGTCACTTAACTTAGTATGACTAGTTAATACAAATTAAAAACAATTAAAGTTAATTGAGATAAATTAAAAAAAAATAATTTAAAGTGTGTTGGCCACAACAGAAGGCTTTCATCATGTATATGGAAGTTTTTTGCCTTTCAGTAATGTTTATTTGGTCAAAATATTCAAGTTATGTGGGAATTTGAGTTTTCGTTCTTATTAATCAGAAATACCCTAAAAGTTTTTGAATGGAACTTGTCACTCTTTATTATTTCACAGCCACCAAGTAAACATAAACAAAATTCAAACCACACTGTCGAAAATTCTTCGAAAAACTGTAAAGGCTCGATGGTACATTTCTAACAACTCAAGACTCAAAGGCATGGAGATTCCAACAGTAAAATCATACATTCATGACAAATACTCCACATTTCACCGTTTAACTCATAACCATCCAAACCCACTTGTTTCTTCTCTTTCTTCCTCCTAGTTACCCGTCCAACGAAGATTAAAAAGACAATGGCCGGAATAAAAAAAATCGCTGAAAAACTTTTAATTGTCGACAAATTTGCTAGATGCGCTCCAGCGGAGACGCAAATGACGTAAAATATAAACAAATAAAATAAATAATATATTTATATAATGTGCACTTACTACATAGGGGAGAGCGGGGTTGGTAGGCAACAGTTTTCACTTTTTTGATTGTTGAGTCCTTCCTGTTAATATAATCCCAATGGGGCTGATACCACTGTAAACTCCAAGTATTAGAGTACTTCAAGTATTTTTTTCACAACATAATAATTAATACCAAAATCATAGAAAATTGAAGAATTCGTCAATCCAGAGTATGCCAATTAACCCCCTATGTGGGGCAGGTTGGCCTAGAAGGTGGGGTTGTTTAGCCAACTCATTCAAGTACTGCCTGACACATATTATTGTTATTAAAAGCTGCACTATAAGGGTATAATAATTTTGATTTTTAACAGCTTTTAAGGGAAAACGGAATGACAATAGAAGAAGATAGAAGTTTAGACTGTCGTCACTTTTTACATAAGAAAAATTGCTCTCATCCTCCTTGCTGGAACTAAAGACAATTGGTAGTTTCACCTTTGATTATGTTTACCTTGCTTTTGTGAATTGCTACTACGCCGAAAAAAAAAGTTGAAGATAGCCAATTAACCCCACAGGAGAGATCATATGAAAGATGGCTGCCAGGACAGGGGAGAGCAATCAAACAAGAAACTGGTTAGTCGAAAGGTTAGGTGTTTCAAAGGAGTTTGGGGCTATGTGAACAGAATTGGAGTCAAATGTTTTTCCATGCCTTTAAACCAATTTTACTGAAAATATAAAAATTTACTTACATGTTGTAAAATCAATCAATGAAGCACACTCTTCTCTACACTGTTAGCATCGGATTGAAAACTCAGGACAAGACTCCCGAGGTCGAGCGGGTCACATGGTACAATGGTGGGGCCTTCACAACAGGTGTGACGAAACTATAAGCCAATGGCCAACCTACCCCCTACGCCAACCAACCCCGCTCTCCCCTACCTTTTAACAATGAGACATTGACTGCGACTTACGCTACAGCAATTATCACTAACCATGAGGGCTCAACACAGGCTTCATTAACTTTACATCACTTACGCAAATTATACGACTGGTTCTAACTGTAGAAAATTAGACTCAATCATGAAAAATCAAAACATATCAAATTGACCCTTAGACAACATTCCTGCCTCCCGTTTATATTGACAACAACCAAATTTCACAGACGCAGTGTTCAAAAATCAGAAAAATTAAGTTTGAAATTTTTTTTTAAGGGCGAATATAAAATTTAGAATCTTAGAAAAGAAAATAACATCAATATTTCAATATAAAAACAAAAGCTCAAAGCTAAGGTTTAACTTGAATTGTTGATAAAGAAACAAAGTATAAAACTGGTTCGGTTAGTATATATTTACTTAGGCTATTAACATCTTATTACTTAAACATTTTTATTCTTCTTTTCACCTGTAAAGTGCCAGTCTAAAGTGAATCGTTCATTGACTAATCTTGACCAAAAGTCAAAAAATGGGTAAGATCTATTGTTTCATTTTATATAGGAAATTTTCATCATTTTTTAAATTTTGGAAATGATTTTCTAAAAAAACGTAAAAAAACCGGTTTTCCATACCCTAATCATAAACAGTACATTTCTTCTTATTTATTTTCATACCTAGTTTATCTGCTTCGGCTGCTCCTTACGGTGATGTTCTAGTTTCAGATTTCAAAACCAATTCTTTACTGTTGTACAGTCTAGCGCAGTACTAAACCAGAAAAGATGATTTATTTGATAGAAAAGTGCCAGAAAATAATTTATCTGATTGTTCGGATGAAGTTAAAGAGAATATAAGACAATTCTTACGTTTAGACCTTAATCAAACTTAGTGATCATTGTTCTTGTCGACCACTACCTCAGCGTTGTTTCTGATTGATGCAAATAACAACGTTTTGTGAGGAAATAAAACTCGGTCTTTCACGTTATTTTGTCGGCTACTAAATTTTATATTCTCAAAGGAATCGTCTTAAATAATTTAATTTGAGCACGACAATAAGGACTAAGCAATTGCAAATCTGATCCCAAGTGAAGTGCGAGTCGACCTTGGTACTTGAACTTGGGGAATAGCACACTAAATAATTTTCATTGTGATCGATGGTAGTGTGTACAACATTTCAAGTGACACGAATCCTACACAAAAATGCTACAATTGTGATGCAATCGTTTTTACAATCTGGTGACTATGAGGAGGAATAAGTTTTGTTTATTAGTAATGTTCAGTTTTTTTTTATTTATGTTCTTAAATTTCATATGTAAGTCTTTATATACATTTTATACCTCAATAAATTATTTTTTCTTTCTATTATATTGTTCAGTTACCTAAAAGTATAATGAACCTTGTTAAAAAAAAAAATACGATTTTTGATTTCTTACCCCATATACTCGTGACACTGTGAGACGGGCGCAGTATAGTATCCGGGACTCACTTCCGAGAGACATGGGTCTGACTTGTTAAAATGAGAAAAAGAATTCCTAGCAAAAGATTCATACCTCTTTATCCAATAGTTTCTAAATCTTCTAAATTGACCATAGAATTACCAAGAGGTCTTAGGAGCCCATTCATATTTCTCCACCATATCTTGCACATAAATTATTAAATAAAAAATCTGGAAAAAATAGTAGTTGTCAGAAAAACGTTCAAGAATAAAGTGGATTGAAATTTTTCTGTAACCTTTGTTAGAAAAAAAGACTGCTTATGGGCTCGCAAATATTATTTAAAATTATTAAACTATAATTTTATAAAGACATTGATAATAAATTCCTAACAATTAATGTTTTTTTTCTTTAATTACTAGAAATCACAAAAGTGTAAATTAGTTAAATATTTTATATACCACGAATGATGAATTTTACCTCAAGGTTAAACGTTTCAATCAAAATTGTTACGACATTATACAAAAGAACCCTGTTATGTGACTATCAAAACTTTACATACAGACCTCCGTTTACCAGCACATAATGATGCTTTACAAAAGATTTTGCGTTAATTTAAAAAACAGATTAATCAATATATATTATAAAGCAAAGTGTACAATGTGCGTGCCGAAGGCGTGAGCGTGAAGGCTCAAAAACGACTCAACTTACGATCAAGAAAGTTATGTCAGCGTGTAGCCATATAACCCCTAACGGAGAAGAAGATTTCCGTTTTTCTCTTGAGGGTGTAAAATTAAAGAGAAAAGGACTGGAAATTTAAGCCTCTCGCACCATGTAATTAGTCTATCTGAGAATGACAGACGAGTTATGAATGAAAAATTTAGTTCGAGCTCCAGACTACCAGAAAGTGTTCATTGGTACATGCACTACATACACTCAATGTTTATTGTCCATTCATTCAGTTCAGTTTCTAAAGTTTATATATTTTTTCAGCTGTTCTTTTTAAATTACTAAAAATACTTTCAAAATAAAATAATGATTTTACATCTCAGCAATCAATTAGAAAACCGTCTGGATTCCTTACAAAATTAATTTTCTCATAAGAAAGCTAATTGATCAACACATTATATTTAATCAATATATAATATATATACTTAAGTAAATTTAATGCAATATGAGTGAACTCTAGTATGAGTTTCTTAATAGTACAGTGAGCGAATAAAAATAGACATAAAAAAGAAGAGATAAATTGGCTGAATATAAATTGAAAATGAAAAGTTTGAAGTGTTCTTATTGTATGTAATTATGAAAAAGAGGTTGGTTTTATTACTATGTATGATGAGTAAAGGCCGGATTTCGTGCAGTAAAATTTTTAAAAACGTGCAATAAAAATTAGCCAAACGTGCAAAAACGTGCAATAAAAATAAAAAACACTGATAAAACGTGCAATAAAAATAAAAAACATTGACAAACGTGCAATTCAACCTTCTGCTGTGTGAAGAGGTGGTAATAATTGAAAAAATCAAATATCAATTTAACATATTTATATTTTTATTGTAACATACCTACATATGTGCTTACGAAAACTACAAAAAAAATGTTTGCTTGGAATCATAATTTAACTAAACTAATAATATATATATAGTAAAACATAAATTTTCGTAATTTTCTACTAACTATATTAATTTATCAAATAGAAATTTCTATAATTTTATTAAAATTTACAATCATGTACATTTTCAGATTATGTTCCGTAAAGTTATATCGTCGGTCATCTAATATGTGTTTCAACTGTGAAAACATGCGCTCCACATTAACACTTGTGATGGGACATCTTTTGTAGTTACTCAATATTACTGGATCCAGCTCCACATCTGCGTCTTCTCCGTTGAGAGCTTTGTTGTAAATTTGTAAAATTTTGTAACCCGTGTTTTTTTCTATAACTAATTTAAATTTATCAAAAATTATTTTTCCCTTTTCGTTTTCGATTTTTTTTAATTCATCTCCAACTTTCTCTATAATATTAATCTGTGACGTCAACGTTAAGTTTTGCTCTTCAAGCTTTTTTATTTGCGAAGGTAGAACCGATAAATGGGATCTTATAAATGCTAGATCTGATGCAACAGATGTAAAATTTAAAACAGATTTTACTTTTTGCACAGATACTGCGTCATCTTTAAGAGTAGAAACAAACTCTTTAAAAATATTAAAATGATCTGAATAAAATAGGGCTGCTTCGATCCATGTTCCCCATCTAGTTATCACAAGTTCTGGGGGAAGGGGGCAGTCCATACTATTTCTATAAGCTGTCACGCGGTGAGGAGCTTTTAAAAATATTTTTTTCCCATTATTAACAAGTTAGTTGACATTTGGGAAAATTTCCCTAACTTTTTCAGCTACACGGTTTAAACCATGTGCAACACAAGTTACGTGTACCATATTTGAATAAAGAACTTTTAATGCTTCTCCAGCTTTTACCATATACGGAGCGGCATCGCTAACAAATAAAAGGATTTTATCATGGTAAGATGTTTGACAGAAAAAAATTGCTAAACATTCGTTCACAAATCGAGAGACAGTCTCGTAGTTTGTTTTTGGAAGCTGCTTGCATGAAATTAGATATGGTTTGGGTTCAATCTCCGGGTGTAGGATTCCAACAATTAAACTGCAAATATAAAGTCCCCGTGGGTATGTTGTTTCATCTACCATGATGTAAATATAATTATTTCCAATTATTTTTTGCATTTCTTCAACAGAATGTTTAAAACAGTTTTTGAGATAATTTTTTCTTAGGGTGCTCTCGTCAGGAATGTTTTGTTTTGTGTATTGTTGCAAAAAACACTTAAAGGGCTTGGACTGCAGTTTATTGAATGGAATATTGGAAGCGACCATGGCGTAACATAAATCGGCAAAAAATGTTTGTTTATTGTCTAACGACGAGCAGCTTTGTGTGAGTAACTGTTGAATTGGGGCTCGCTTGGATTTTTGTGCTGCAGTTAACTGTGTGTGCCCACCTATAAAAATAAAAAGATATTGGGAATAGTCAAATGCTATCGTGTGCTACTTATGAAAAGATAAAATCTACTTACTTGAGTTGCAATGAGCATCCACTTGAGATTTTCGATCGGAACCAATTGATTTATTGCAAGAAGAACAAAAAATTGTTTTCCCGTCTGATTTCAATTCTGGGTATGGTTTTATCCAAATTTTGATTTTGGAAGATTGGCTGTCTGTCACTTTAGGCATTTTCACTATTGTACCTGTTTACCGAACTAAACTCAACTTCAGAATGATATGAAAATAAAGGAGTAGGTGGGAAGGTTGGGTCAAATCAAATTAGAACTTCTAAGAAAGTTAATACAAAGGTGCGTTGTTCGACATAATAGTATTTCCTTAACGAGTTCGAAGAAATATTTTGAAATCACGAATCATTTTTTCTTTTTTTAGAAAATTAGGTAGTTAAATAAATTATAAATACATAAAAACATCGGTATTATTGTTGGTGATTTTAAAATAAATCATAACTATTCTCTATAATAAAAATTAAAAAAAAAAAATCAATATTTTTAAGAAATATCAAAAAGTGCACTTTCGTGCACTGAAAACCTAAAATGTGCAAATTTGTGCAGTAACCCTCAAAATGTGCAAATTCGTGCAAAATAAAACTTACATATGTTAATCCGGATGCCTTAATTTGTGTAAATAACTTGTCCCCGATCGATTATAAGCAACCGAAAAAAAAGTGCAATTGCACGAGAATCCGGTCTCTAATGATGAGCATTCCAGTTGACAAAATGACTAACTCTGATTACAGCATTTTTTCAATAAAAGTTTATCACCTCTCATAGTTCAGGATAAAAAGAAATATGGTGAAAAAATTGCGCTTTCACGATATCTTGGTTTTTACTTTGTAATAGTAGGTGTAGAGTCCGCCCAAATAACGGGGGGGGAGGGTCTTAAGGGAGGTTGAAATGGAAGAAATGTCTTTAAAAAAAGTTTCTATGAATCTTCGGTAGTTTCTATACTTCTAGACCATCACAGTAGTCGACGCTTAAGTTGTACTCGATATATAATTTTTTTAACTAATACATTTTTTTATCTTTAATCTAATAACTTATTATCTGGTGACTGCTTGGAATGACCTTATAAGATTTAGAATCACAGAAACCATCAAAAACGATGCATGACTCGATTAACCATTTTCAACCCCCTATAAAGTATATAGGGTTCCTTATTTGGGCGGACTCTGCAGATCTTGAATCTTAATGTTGATACCAAGTTAAAACCGAAGTTTCAAGAAAGTGCTAATTTTGTTCGATATTTCTTTTAATTTTAAAGTTTTTCTGTTATTAAAACTACCACACAACCACCGGAGCGAAGCCGGGCACCCTAGCTAATTAGTAATATGGCTTACACATCAGTATACGAGAAGACTAAAAAGGCGATGGATGAAAGATCTCATTTATTATACAAAAATGTTAATAGGAAAATAATGAAAACAAAAAAACAAAAATAAAAATAACAGCATTTGTAGCACAGCATAACAGATTTGTACATGTAGATATAAATAAATTCATGTAAATATTTAAAAACTAAATCGATTCTCATTTTTTTACGTTGTAGCATTTAAATATAGAACTCTGGGTGCTTCAAAATTATTGTACAAACATGAAACACTTTAAATAACAAATTTACCTTGAATGCCTTTTTTTAAATCTTGAAGATATCTAAGAGAGACTCTCTAGTTTATCACGCTATTTTTAGATACCAAGCTTAGCTTGAAGACCCTTGAAATAGATTCCGGTTAGAATCAACCCTCTCCCTTCATATAGGCAATGAAACATCGTCGTTAATACCTACTTCGGTGTACTTGTTATTTCGTTCCCGGCCACCAGTAGCGCTTGCTGATTGTATTAAGAACAGCTGTTTAATGAAAAATTGAAATCAAGAAAACTGAAAATCCACCGATTACAATTAGTTTTTGTGTCATAAATATTTTCAAAAGTTGTCAGTTTACTTAGTGCTTTGAAGAAATGGCATTGCCCGATGAATTAATGAAGAAAGCATGGAATGATGCAATGATGCAAGCATGGAATGATGAAAACAATGATGAAAATATTGAAATTCCGCACAATGAAAGAGCAAGAAAGTGTCAAGAAATACACATAAATACAACTAAAAATCTGGTGCGTGCGCGCAACACACTTACTTTCACTTACAAACTTACTTAGATTAGAAATTAATGCGTTTTGTTAATTGCCACTTCTCAAATGAACAGAACGGCTTTAATTATGAACAATGGTCTGTCATTTAAGGCGTACTCCGCATGCGCTCAACAAGTTTTATGAGTTGACTGAATATTTTTATTTTTTTCTCCTCTTTATGTTTTCTTTATTTTTATAATATCACATATTTAGCCATTTCTTATTTTTAGGCGTAACGAGAGACAGTTAACTTCTCCATATAAACAAAAACAAAGGTAATTTATTAAGGAACAAACAAAAAAGGCACAACCCCCCCCACCCCCAAAAAAGCCACCTCAGAACATTTTAATAATGATAAAGCTTACCTGATATTAAAGAACACCTAATTTTCATTTAACATGACGAATTTGATAAAAATTGTTGAAGCCGATTTTGAGATCATCGAAAAAAAAGGTAAAAATTGGAAAACAAATTATGAAATAAAGAGCCCGCTCCGTTTGACCAATTTTGATGTAATTTTAGCTATCGCATCTTTGGCATATACATACATTAAATACCCAGTTTGATCAAAATCGTTAAAGCCGTTTTTGAGTAACTAAAATAATACACCAGAAAATTATACAAAATTTATTAATTAATGTCCCCCCTCCGGTTGATCAATATTGATGAAATTTATACAGTCATATCAAATACTCAGTTTAATCAAAATCGTTAGAGCCGTTTTTGAGAAAATCGAAAAAAACTTAAAAAGTTATTAAATAAAGTACCCCTTCCCTTTGAGCAATTTTGATGAAATTTTTTCTGTCACATCGTGGGTATATACATACACTAAATACCCAATTTCAGATTCGCACGGCTTATAGTTTTTGAGCTAGTCTGTTCACACACACACACAGACACACGCACACACAGACCATTTCGCGGGACTTGGTCATTTGGACTCAGAGGACCCCAAAACGTGTATTTCCGTTGAAAACCGGAAGTCGAAATTTTTCACGATCGCAATACCTCCACTTACTATATATTTCATATATAAGTAAGTGAAAGTAAAAATTTACACTTACTACAAAATAAATTAGCAAATAAAATCATAAATATAAGCAACAATCAAAACTGTACAGTAAATATTAATTTCAATTTTTAAAATTCTTAGAACCCTTATTTATTTCAGGATTTTATTTAATTTGTATTCAGCTTTTGTTTGTTGATCAATAAACTAACCAAAAAGTATACTAGTGTTTGAAATTATAATTTAAGTTAATTAATTATGGTAGTTTGAGATTTCTGTTATACTGCCAGTTTGCAGTGTGATAAAAAATATCGTTCATAACACGTACCAAAAGTGCTTTTCCCGAGCTTACTCTTAACTATTCCCGTACTCGGCTTCGCCTCGTACGTGAAACTCGAGTTCCCGTGTGCGGAATGCCACTTGCGTTACTAGTAATGAAATATACTATTTGGTGCGCTAACCTTACCTGCTACTAATATATATTAATAAACATGTGTTTGAAGGAGTTTACTTGTAGCTATACTGTGTTTCATTCTAATATAAGTAGTATGTTTGAAGTGCAAAATAACATGGATAAATCAGATGTTTTAGAATAAGCCCAAGAAGGTTTTAATATAATGTATAATCAGAATTGTACTATAAATATTAATGTAAATATTTAAGTACTTTTCTTCTATTTCAGGTTAATAAACAGATGTTTAAAAAAAAATCTGGTGCGTGCGCGCAACACACAACTTTCACTTACCAACTTACTTAGATTAGAAATTGACGTGTTTTGATAAATATCATTTCCCAAAGTCACACATTTTTCTACATTCATACCTTATTTTTGTTGATCGATAAAGCGTTAAGAGTAAATAAAAAAACCTCGTGAAAATGATACAAAATTTATTAAGTAAAGTCCCCCCCTCCTGTAGATCAATTTTGATGAAATTTTTACAGTCATATCTCGGGCATATAAATACATCAAATTCCAAGTTTGATCAAAATCGTTAAAACCTTTTTTGAGTAAATAAAAAAAACACATGAAAATGATACAAAATTTATTAAGTAAAGTCCCCCCTCCGGTTGATCAATTTTGATGAAATTTTTACAGTCATATTTCAGGCATATAAATAGATCAAATACTCAGTTTAATCAAAATCGTTAGAGCCGTTTTTGAGAAAATCGAAAAAAACTTAAAAAGTTATCAAATAAAGTACCCCCTCCGTTTGACCAATTTTGATGAAATTTTTGCTGTCACATCGCGGGCATATACATACACCGAATACCCAATTTGTACGACCTATAGTTTTTGAGCTAGTCTGTTCACACACACACACACACACACACACAGACACACAGACTTATATTACAGATTTATAAAAGTGTTTTAATGTACTCAAATATGAGCAGTATGATGAAAATTATTGTTCGTAGCACGTACCAAAAGTGTGCTTTCGGTGCTCGGTAAAATTTCCGCGCTCGGCTACGCCTTGCTCGTTAAACTCGTTGTATTATAAACAACCAGTTTTGGTTCTAGTGATGAAAATAAGTATTTCGTATTGAGCAAATACAAACAAAAATAAGTAAATGAATTTGGAAAATTGTGTGACTTTGAGAAATGGAATTTAATAAGACACGTCAATTTCTAATCAAAGTAAGTTGGTAAATGAAAGTTGTGTGTTGCGCGCATCGCACCAGATTTTTATAAATTCTGACAACAGTCTGTGAAATACATATTTAAATATCTATTAGTACTTGTGTATTTGTTTGCATTTTTGCTTCTTTCATAATTTTACTTATATTATTTGAAATATAACTATTATTTATAAACTCAGTATCTTCAGAATGTTTTTTTTTTTCTTAGGACAACGAACTCCACTAAGAGTTTTGATAATATTAATGGTTCTAGAGAGCTATCTGTGGTTACTTGTCACAACTGATTGATGGTTGTAGCTCGTGACAAAAATTTTCCGACAGAAAAATAATTTATTAATTTTATCTATTAGTGCAAAAACTATTAAAGTAATTTATTGATTTATTAGATAAAGTTTTGCATGATAAAGAGTCAGATAATGCCGATTAAAGTAATTGTGTCAACTTAGACAATATTTGTTTGTTTGTCTTAACTTCACTTTATGCCACTAAAGCTAATCGGACGATGCTACAGTGGGAGTCCTAAATTCTGCCTATCCAGGTATAATTTGGATAGGGATCTTTAACAAGTACCTGAAATCGTACAGGCTCTGGATATTTTACGTCCTATCTAAGAGACGGCATAACCAAGGATTTTTTACTCCCTTTAAAAAATCCTAGTGCCGCCGTGGGACACGAACCCGCGACCTTTAGTATTGTAGGTTGCCATGCTAACCACTACACCACAGGTGACCCTAATATCCGCCTTTAACAATGCCCGGAACAAATCACTGTTGAAAGTAGACCTACTTGCTCTTACAGAAGTCAAAAAAGTATTTTTTATCTATTTATTTTGTTTCTTATTTTCGCTGTTTTCAAATGCCGTAAAACTAAAAATCTTGGTCCGTGGAATGTTTTTTTGGCAGAGCAAACAAGGACACCTTCACTGTCGCATTTAAATGTTTCTTCTGCAAACTCCGCGACGTACTTAGTGACTAAGCTTTTTCTGTTTACTTTCCTTTTTGGTATTTATCACTAAATTAACCAAACAACTGAGGCAATATAAGCATTATCAAGGATGATGTATCTACCTAAGAAAGAGAGGGGAATCGAAATTTCTGAGACTAAGTAACTAACTAATCGTATAAGAAACCCTATATGGATTATCTTATAAATATTCTTTCCTATTATGCCCCTTAATTTAAAACTGAAAAATTGATTAGACAGCAAATATGTCTAGTTATTTATCGTTTTTTATGGTTTTTGTGTTTGTGATTCCAACAACTATGCAGTCATCAGATAAAAAGTTTTATCACATTATATTGGAAAACAACAAACCATGTTTAGCGGTTATTTGATGTCACTGCTAACAAAATTATTATTAGAGTATATATATATATATATATATATATATATATATATATATACATATATACATATATATATATATATATATAATCTGAGAAAAGTAGACATGGGATTTTAAAGTTAAATAAGGGCCAAATTTGAAGGTACACTTAGATATAAGATAACAGCTGAAACTAAAACCATAACAAACAGAATATATGATCGATAAACTTGTGAATGAACCATACCTAGCGCCACCTGGCTATCCGTTATCGAACTAATTTTTACTTTCATCTTTACTTTCTAATTTTTACTATATATGAAATATATAGTAAGTGGAAGTATTGCGATCGTGAAAATTTTCAACTTCCGGTTTTCAACGGAAATACACGTTTTGGGGTCCCCTGAGTCCAATTAACCAAGTCCCGCAAAATGGTCTGTGTGTGTGTGTGTGTGTGTGTGTGTGTGTGTGTGTGTGTGTGTGTGTGTGTGTGTGTGTGTGTGTGTGTGTGAACAGACTAGCTCAAAAACTATAAACCGTGCGAACCTGAAATTTGGTATTTATTGTAGGTATATGCCCGCGACGTGACAGCAAAAATTTCATCAAAATTGCTCAAAGGGAGGGGGTACTTTATTTAATAACTTTTTAAGCTTTTTTCGATTTTCTCAAAAACGGCTCTAACGATTTTGATTAAACTGAGTATTTGATCTATATATATGCCCGAAATATGACTGTAAAAATTTCATCAAAATTGATCAACCGAAGGGGGGACTTTACTTAATAAATGTCGTATCATTTTCACCTGTTTTTTTCTATTTACTCAAAAACGGTTTTAACGATTCTGATCAAACTGGGTATTTGATGTATGTATATGCCCGAGATATGACTGTAAAAATTTTATCAAAATTGAATAACCGGAGGGGGGACTTTACTTAATAAATTTTGTATGATTTTCACGTTTTTTTTTTTTTTTTTACTCAAAAAAGGCTTTAACGATTTTGATCAAACTGGGTATTTGATGTATGTATATGCCAAAGATGTGATAGCCAACATTTCATCAAGATTGGTCAAGCGGAGCAGGCACTTTATTTCAAAAAATTTTTTCCAATTTTGACCTTTTTTTCGATGATCTCAAAAACTGCTTTAACGATTTTTATCAAATTCGTCATGTTTGATGAAAATTAGGTGTTCTTTAATATCAGGTAAGCTTTATTATTATTAAAATGTTCTGAGGGTTTTTCTTTGGGGGAGGGGAGGGGCTTTTTGGTTTGTTTGTTTCCTATAAAGTACCTTCGTTTTGGTTTATATGGAGAAACTAACTGTCTCTCGTTACGCCTAAAAATAAGAAATGGCTAAACATGAGATATGATAAAAATAAAGAAAACATAAAGAGGAGAAAAAAAGAAAAATATTCAGACAACTCATAAAACTCGTTGAGCCCACGCATGCGGAGTACGCCTTTAATGACAGACCGTTGTTCATAATTAAAGCCGTTCTGTTCATTTGAGAAGTGGCAATTAACGAAACACATTAATTTCTAATCTAAGTAAGTTGGTAAGTGAAAGTTGTGTGTTGCGCGCACGCACCAGATTTTTTATAGTAAAATCTAAATTCACTGATAAAGATAAAAATCAGGTAATCTAATAACCAACGGGATTTACAATAGAACTCTACGCCAAATTTAAAATTGTTTGGTAAAGAATTTAGATGGGTTAAAGTTTTTATTTTTTACATCTTATATTTGGTCATAGTGTGTTATTGAATGATATATGTAATAGGAACTAATAAAGAATGTAATTGGAACAGGGTTTAGTACAATCACAATAGACAGTTAGCAAAAATGTACCAAATCAATCTTTTGCTAAAATATATATTAATTAAATTCAGAATATAAAATATTGTACACTTATGTGGAGAACAAATATTTATTTAACAGAAATATACAGTTATCAATGCCAACGAATTGTACAACTTAAATATTTGAGCAGGTTACAAAATTGATAACGTTATAACACACAATCATATGACTTAAACTTCACTGTCAAGACACAGACTTCGACTGATTCGTTCAGTCACTGCTCCTTATATATAATCGTCCTTATATATAATCGCTCCTTATATATAATCGTCCTTATATAATCGCTCCTTATATATAATCATCAGGCCTGGAATGTTAGACCCAAACAGTTCGTTTCAACCGCTTATTTTGTTCCAACAAACGGTTTGGGAGGTTACACCAAATGTTTTCTTTATTTGCTTATCGATTTAACGTTACAATATGATGATATGTGATATCGTATCAGGAGGTTATACCAATAGGTGCACAATGATTTTGGTTAACTTGTGTTTTGAAAAAAACAAAACAAAAAAAAAACCGAATCGATGTATTCCCCACACGTGAAAACAACAGTGAAAAGGCGAAACGTAATTCCCATGGGAAAAAACTTTCCTAGTCCAAGCCCGAAAAAATAGATTTATGCTTAACTTCCCTAAATATCGAAAGAAAATGAAGTGTTGTGCCAATAAATCAACTTACACCATCTGTTGGAAATTTACAGCAGTTACAAATAATCACACTCAATTGTTGTATAATAAGCACTTAATTTTAAAAAAAAGAAAGAAATATTGAAGCCAATAATCGAGATAAAAAACCATCATATCTCTTGGGTTCCCAAGTTGGAAGAAACTACACACAATGACTCAAATTTCATCAAAATCGGTTGAGTAATTTTCTGATTTTACCCCCGACAAACAACAACAAGGTTATGAAATCGACATATGACGCCATGTTAATAAATCGAAACACGACCTACTGTATTTGCGATAATTCGCAATAAAAGAAATATTTTGGTCAATAATCAAGATAAAAACTATCCTATCTCCTAAATTGGACGACACTACGCACAATGACCCAAATTTCATCAATATCGGTTGAGTAGTTTCTAGTTTAACCACCGACAAACAACAAAAATATATATGTGATATTGTATTGATATTGATAGGAACTTTTTTGTTTGTTCCTAAATAAAGTACCTTTGTTTTTGTTTATGTGGAGAAGTTAACTGTCTCTCGTTACGCCTAAAAATAAGAAATGGCTAAATATGAGATATTATAAAAATAACGAGAACATAAAGAAGAGAAAAAAATAAAAATATTCAGTCAACTCATAAAACTCGTTGAGCGCATGCGGAGTACGCCTTTAATGGCAGACCATTGTTCATAATTTAAGCCGTTCTGTTCATTTGAGAAGTGGCAATTAACAAAACACATTAATTTCTAATCTAAGTAAGTTGGTAAGTGAAAGTTGTGTGTTGCGCGCACGCACCAGATTTTTTTTTTTTTTTAAATTGTGTTAAATTAAAACACTCTAGAGAATTAATGATATCTACTATATACAATTTAATTATTATTTATTTATTTATTTAAAATAACCCTAAAACTGTTGTTTTTGGTTTTTATATGTTGTTACATAGTAATAAAAAAAATCTGGTATGGTGCACACTACACACAACATTCACATAATGATGAAAGGAACGTCTTTAATAACAAAAAATCTGGTGCGTGCGCGCAACACACAACTTTCACTTACCAACTTACTTAGATAAGAAATTGACGTGTTTTGTTAAATATCATTTCCCTAAGTCACACATTTTTCTACATTCATATCTTATTTTTGTTAATCGTTAAAGCCGTTTTTGAGTAAATAAAAAAAACCCGTGAAAATAATACAAAATTTATTAAGTAAAGTCCCCCCCTCGGTTGATCAATTTTGATGAAATGTTGGCTATAACATATTTGGCATATACATACATCAAATATCCAGTTTGATCAAAACCTTTAAAGCCGTTTTTGAGTAAATAATAAAAAACACGTGAAAATGATACAAAATTTATTAAGTAAAGTCCCCCCTCCGGTTGATCGATTTTGAAAGTTGTGTGTTGCGCGCACGCACCAGATTTTTTTCATTCTTAACCCGTCCGTCATTAACAGATTTGCCAAGTACATATTCCGAGAGTCATAAAATTCCAGTCCTTGTCTCTTCAGTATCACACCCTTTAGATAAGAACGGAAACCGCCTTCATGGATAGGGGGGTATAGAGCTACAAAACGACATGACTATCTCGATCTTACCTGGAGTCGATTTTGAGCTTTGTCGGCACGCACATTGTACACTTTGCTTTATAATATATATTGAAGATTATTAGTATAAAAAAATATATATCAAATTTCGCTGTTAAATGCGTCTCAGATTGGCTCTTAACGACAATAATAAATAAGGCTGAATAGTCAGCCAGAAACATATATGTTAAAATTACAATTTTTCTTAAAAAAAAAAAAATATATGTTTTTTTCAGTCAGATAAATATTATGAGAAGAAAAATTATATTGTGACGTGAATCAAAGAAACCAAAACATGTGGTTTAAAATAGTTCTAGCCTTCATTGTTCTTGGAACAAACAAAACTATGAGTACATATTTGTGACTACGATGTTCGATTACTATCTACACTTGCCTCGAACCTTTGAGGCTGTTCTTCTTACGACTAAATATAAGGAGCGATGGACCGGAGAGTTAGGCTTGTTCGTTTAATTATTTGTGTTTTCATTGTTTGTGTGGCTTTTTAATTATTATTTCGTTTAATAAAAATTAATTAACCCACATAAGCGTTACAATATTAAAATAAAATATTACTTATTAACATTTTGAATATAAAAATATCATAGCCTTGTTATTATTATTTAATTCTAATAGTTATGCTTCGTTTCTCGTACACTTCGGACATTTAAACTGAAATTGCAAATTTATTGCAGTTTTAACGGCTGCGACATTTATGTAAATTATTGTTGTGTCAAAAATAACCAGCCACAATAACTCGTTCATAATATTTCTGTAGTCCTATTTATATATAAATATATATGTTTTATTTAAAGAGAGTAGCTCTATATAAATAATACAAGAATGTATAAACAATAATCGTAAATGCGATTAAGATAAAGATAATAAAATAAATTTTGAGAGAGATAAGATTTTTTTTATTGGCTTTAACGTTATAACATGTAGCCATGGAGTCTGGCCCATTTCGTTTTTGTATGTTAGTGAGATTAAACTTAAAAAAAAAAAAAATAAATAAAAATAATAATTATCTTCTTATTTAGTTTTATAATGGATATACATTGATACAATATGCCTGCTAAAAAAACACCGTAAATATGTATACTTCGTTTATCACTAAGTTGAGTTCTAATGAACAGTTAAAGAAGACTTAAACATAAATTATGTCCGAATATATGAAAAAGTAAAAAAGTTGACGTGATGAAACGTACACAACATACTATTTAATTACCTCATATACTAAAAACACGGATTTTCCTAGTCCAAGCCGGAAAAAAATAGATTTGGCAACTGGATGCTTACCACCCAAAATATCGAAAAAAAATCTGGTGCGTGCGCGCTACACACAACTTTCACTTACCAACTTACTTAGATTAGAAAAATTTTTCTCCTCTTAATGTTTTCTTTATTTTTATCATATCTCATATTTAGCCATTTCTTATTTTTAGACGTAACAAGAGACAGTTAATTTCACCATATAAACAAAAACAAAGGTACTTTATAAAAAACAAACAAACAAAAAAGGCCCCAACGCCCCCCCCAAAAAAAAGCCCCCTCAAACCATTTTAATAATGATAAAGCTTACCTGATATTAAAGAACGTTTTCATTAAACATGACGAATTTGACCTAGGTTTCATTCGACATGACGAATTTGATGAAAATCGTTAAAGCCGTTTTTGATATCCTCGAAAAAAAGGTAAAAATTGGAAAAAAATATGAAATAAAGTGCCCGCTCGGTTTCACCAATTTCGATGTAATGTTGGCTATCACATCTTTGGCATCTACATACATCAAATACCCAGTTTGATAAAAATCGTTAAAACCATTTTTGAGTAAATAAAAAAAACACGTGAAAATGATACAAAATTTATTAAGTAAAGTCCCCCCTCCGGTTGATCAATTTTGATGACATTTTTTCAGTCATATCTCGGGCATATAAATAGATCAAATACTCAGTTTAATCAAAATCGTTAGAGCCGTTTTTGAGAAAATCTAAAAAAACTTAAAAAGTTATTAAATAAAGTACCCCCTCCCTTTGAGCAATTTAGATGAAATTTTTGCTGTCACATCGCGGGCATATACATACTCTAAATACCCAATTTCAGGTTTATAGTTTTTGAGCTAGTCTGTTCACACACACACGCACGCACACACACACACACACACACACACACACACACACACACACACACACACAGACCATTTCGCGGGACTTGGTTAATTGGACTCGGGGGACCCCAAAACGTGTATTTCCGTTGAAAACCGGAAGTCGAAAATTTTCACGATCGTAATACTTCCACTTACTATATATTTCATATATAGGTAAGTGAAAGTAAAATTAAGTGTTGTGTCAATAAATCAACTTAAACCGCAATCTATTGGAAATTTATAGAACATACAAATAATCACCCTCAATCGTAGTATAATAAGCATTTAATTTGCAATAAAAGAAATATTTAGTCCAATAATCGAGATGCAAACTATCCTATCTTTTAAGTCGAATAAAACTAGACACAATGAGCCGAATTTCATCAAAATCGGTTCAGTAGTTTCTGAGTTTACCTCCGACAAACATCAAACAAAGATTTATATATATATAAAGACTAGCAGACCCGACCACGCGTTGCTGTAATGCGTTGAATTAATTATATCCTATTCTTTTAAATACAGTAAAATCAATATTCACTGATAAAGATAAAAAAGGTTCAGCTAATCTAAAAATCAATCAGATTTAAAAAAGAACTTTAAAACAAATTTAAAATTGTTTCTTAAAGAATTTAGGAGGGTTAAAGTTTATATTTTTTACATCTCATATTTGGCTATAGTAAGTATTAACGATCCATTAATTTAGCACTTAGTAGATCACTCCAGAATAGGCGGTAGTAAATATAATTAACACACATGTAAAAGGAACTAATAATGAATGAAATTGCAATAGGGTTTAGTATAATCAAATTAGTTAACGAAAATATAGCAAATTAATCTTTTGCCATAATATGTATTAATTAAATTCAGAATATAACACATGATGATATGAGATTAGATATCATATCGGTAGGTCCTACCTGAACAGATTAACAAAACTGTCTTTTGTTAAAACAATAGATTGCATGCTTTCTCCGCCCGTGAAAATGCGACAGCTACTTGCCCATGGGAAAAACACAGATTTTCCTAGTCCAAGCCAGAAATTATAGATTTGGCTACTGGATGCTTAACTACCCTAAATATCGAAAGAAAATAAAGTAAGATTTACTATAAATATTTTCAAGATATTGAAGGAATGTTAACGTTATTTGACTCTACAATATATTTGTTTTTTTTTATACTTTCAATTATTTCTCAATGTTTATCATTAAATATTTACTTCTGTGTTTTTTTACTTATGAAACAATATTTTGCTACAACATTCGGTTGTTTCCGGTTACGAATCGGAAAGTGAAACTGAATCGATAATATTACGAAAGTGGAATAAATTGAACGAGTCGTGACCGAAATTGGCTTCGAACAATTGTCTATTGCTCGTATACAATGCAACATCTGTTTTGAACGGCTGAGGTCATGAGAGAAACTGTACAAGCAGTCTTTTTTTTTTCTTTTTATAGTTTTTTTTTTTCATTTTTCGCTGACGTATTATTAAATGGTAAACATGGCCATTAATTAGTTTCATTTCATTCCTTGACCGCATATCTTAGTTCCGAAGTAGCCTCGGAACCACACTCCAAACTCCACCCACCTAATTCTTATGCAATTCATCTATGCAATCGATATAAATAACTTAGCGTATAGATTTTTGCATTATAATGCAGTTTTTTTTTTTTTTTTTTTTACGTTATTCGATTTATTTTTACTTGTAGATATCGTAATCATTATATATCACATTATTAATTGATTAAGAATGTGTGGTTGAGATATTGGAACTATAATGGCGTTAATGCGTGAATAGAAATTGAATGTTGGGCCTCTAAGTCTCGTTTGTTTGTTTAACATCACTTTATGCCACTAGGGCAATCATCGGACGATGCTACTGTGGGAGTCCTAAATTTTTTCTATCCAGATATAATTAGGATAGGGATCTTTAACGAGTACCTAACATCGTGCAGGATCGGGACCTCCATTTCACGTCCTATCCGAGGGACGACATGGCTAAGGATTTTTTACTCCCATTAAAAAATCCTAGGGCCACCGCTGGGTGCGAACCCGCGACCTTTAGTATTGTAGGTTGCCATGCTAACCACTACACCACAGGTGAGCCCCCACTCAAAGTCTCGTATTATTTCAATAATTCACTTAATCGTGCAGATTGCAAGCCAAATTTTCGCCCTGTTCAGGCATCAACAGGGCTCCAAGGATAAAGATAGAGACAGACTCTCTATCTGTCTCTGTGCAGAGATTCTGTTTCTATCTTAGTTATAGAACCCTTGTAGTCCTGAAGATGCCCGAATAGGCGAAAATCTGCATGATTAGGTAAGTTTTGAAATAATACAAGACTTTGAGGCCGATCATTCTATATATATACAACTAAATGGTATCTTACTACGCACTTCTTTGTTAATAACTATTGCAGTTTTGTGGCAATAAAATGAAAATAAATAAACATTAATTGACAAACTAATAAGAATGAGAACTATCAGGAGATATGGAAGCAGTCTCAAAATAGATGATTCCGCGTGGGTTACCGTCGCTCGTATTTAACGGAAATGAAATCGGAAAGAGTAAAGAAGCTGTTCAATTCCCGGTTACCTGTGGTTTAATGATTAGCATAGCAGTATACAATACTAAAGGTCGCGAATTTGCCTCCCGCAGTGGGGATTTAACACGTTCATGCCGGCGTGTACCACTGGTGGCTCACACGAGAATGCCGCCTCTGACAAATAATTAGATCTTTATCACTTTGACTGCCGAAAGAGAATACCTGAGAGTCACGCTCTCGTTTCTACACAATTTTAATATTTAATTCTCTGACAAGAGAACAGTTACTTGATTTCATGTGACATGGCATCCAAAGTGTTATGAAATTAGAAATAATTTCTGCATATCTGAAAACTAAAATAATGAAAATTTAACGTAAATTCATTTATTTTTATGTTTATACTCCACCTACTACTTGGAGCCGAGCTCTGTGGTGTAGTGGTTAGCATCCGCGCATGTCACGCGGGAGACCCGGGTTCGACTCCCGGCGGAGCCAAATCTTTTCTCTTCAAAAAATAAATTATTTAAAAATAATTTAAAAAAGGTGGTCACCCACAGATTAAGATTAGATTTTTTGATATTAAGGATCAAATGTAAATATTATCATATAGCTTTGATATCGAGCAGGATATTATGAAACGACCTATCGATTTAAATCAATCGACTGTACATACGTATTATTAACATTAAGGATTGGAATGTTATAACCTATCCTCAGATGCTTAATCAGTTGTATAACTTTATCGAAACATGATGCAGTGTCCAGTCATCGTTTTCAATAAATAATCGATCAGTCTAAAAAGCGAGACGTCTTTTCTTTTTTCACGCTTCTGTTTGAATTATGATTTCAGAACATGATGTCAACTATTATGAAAAGGTATGACGAATAATCTAAAAGAAAAAAAAAATCTTAAAGTAATATAATTCCTGACACGGAACTATTCAAGGAAATAAAAAAAAAAACTGAAGAAATACAGCACAAAAGGTGTAGAAAAAACATAAGTAATGCATGGAAAAATAAATTATAATAATGTAATTACATGAAAACTTACCACATAGAGCTATTATGTAAATAAATTTTTCATCATGTTAGATTCATGATGCACTGGTGTAAGTAATCACTCATCACTTTAAAAACAGCTGTATTAAGTTGTTAGAACGTCTCATAAAATTTCAGGGCGGGGTCACTTTAAGTGTAGTGGTTAGCATAGCAACCTACAGTACTAAACTTAGAGAGTTCTAGTCCCGCGGTGGCCCTAGGAGTTTTTAAAGGGAGTAAAAAATCCTTGGCTGTGCTGTCCCTCGGATAGAACGTAAAATGGATGTCAGGAATTCTTAAAAGATCCCGATCCTAATTATACCTGGAAGGCAATATTTAGGACTCCTGCTGTAGCATCGTCCGATTAGCCTTAGTGGCCTAAAGTGACGTTAAAACAAACAATAAAAAGATGTTTTTTTAAAACTTATTATATTACTAGCAGACCCGGCCACGCGTTGCTGTGGCTCATTAGCTATAATGCGTTGAATTAATTATATCCTAATATCTTTGTTTGTTTGTTTGATTTAATATCACTTTATGCCACTAAAGCTAATCGGACGATGCTACAGTGAGAGTTCTAAAGTTTACCTATCCAGGTATAATTAGGATAGGGACCTTTAACGATATCTTTAAATAAATACAAAGTCAAACCAATATTCAATGATAAAGATTAAGGTTAATTTTCGAATATTTATTTAGAATAATAGAGTTTACTTTCTTAAAAGTTGATATCAGGATGGACCACTGGACTACAGCAAATTGTTTTAGTGTTTAGCTTGTGATTGGAATGAAATACAAATAAAAAAGGATGGAACTCTATGAACAAATAACTGTACTTACATAATCCAATACAAAATCTTCGCTGACATATTTTAAATTTCACACATACATAAGGACGATTCCAATTATAGCCTATTATAAGTTATTAAAATGTATTTACTTTTCTAAAAGTTGATATCAGGGTGGACCACAGCACAGTGTTAGAGCATTTAGCTAGGAATTGGAAAGAATACAAATAAAAAAGGAAAGGGAAGGAAAAATACCTATACTTTTGAGAATTTGTTGTAACGTTTTCTTGATTTATATTCTTTAATAAAAATTAAGAAAGAATACAAAGATTTTACAACTATTTGCCAATGTAATATAAGGATGGAACTCTATGAACAAATAACTGCACTTACTAATAACACAATACAAAATTATTATAACCGTAATTATAATAGCATGCTTGTAAACAAAAAGGTTATGAAATCGACATGTGAAGCCATGTTAATAAATCGTAACACGATCTACTGTATTTGCAATAATTCGCTATATAAGAATTATTTTTGTCACTAATCAAGTTAAAAACTATCCCATCTATTAAGTTGGCAAAAACTGTATAGATTGAGCCAAATTTCATTAAAATCGGTTGAGTAGTTTCTGAGAAATAGAAGGACAAACATCGGGACAAGAGATTTTTATATATATATAAGGATAAATTAAAACCAATTTAGACAATTCACAGAAAAGAGCTTTATTCACTTATTTTTGTTTGTTATTCTCCATAACGTATAGACTAATACAATTTTTGCCAAACTTGAAATTTTTCAGTTCTTTTCATTCTAAAATGGAGGTCCCGAGCCTGTACGATGCCAGGTACTCGTTAAAGATCCCTATCCTAATTATACCTGGATCGGCAAAATTTAGGACTCCCACTGTAGCATTGACCGATTAGCCTTGGTAGCATAAATGGACGTTAGACAAACAAACAGGGTTCGGGATCGAATTGGATTTTTAATTAATATATTATAATTTTAATATTAAGACTGATATTTAGATTAGTCTCACGAAAAGAATCATTCTCTAGAACAAATTTATGTTATCAGTAATATTAAACATTAACCTCGTTTTTCTCAAAATAATAATTAATAAGTTGGTTGTTCATTATTTGTTTTTTGCTTTCTGATATCAGGTGTCTGACCTATAAATAATTTTTATAGTTTATATTAAACAGATTAAATATATTCAGTTCCCCCAGTGGTAACTATACTAAGACTAGACAGCCACCACTTGTGTGTTGTAGTGACTATAGGTGTGTTTGGTTAGTTTAAAAATATGGATATTTACATTCTTAGTAGTGTGGGTAGCCTTTTCGTTCCTCATACACATTTCCTGATGTACTAAAATTATGAATAGGGGAGAGCGGGGTTGTTTGGCAACAGTTTTCACTTTTTTTATTGTTGAGTCGTTCCTGTTAATTTAATCCCAATAGGGCTGATACCACTGTAAACTCCAACTATTAGTGTACTTCAAGTATTTTTTCCAACATATAATATTTAATACTAAGATCTTAGAAAATTGAAGAATTCGTGAATCCAGAGTATGCCAATTAACCTCCCCCGTGTGGGGCAGGTTGGCCTACAACGTTGAGTTTTTTAGCCATCTCATTCAAGTACGGCCTGACACATATTATTGTTACTAAAAGCTGCACTATAATGGTATAATAATTTTGAATCGGTTTTTAACAGCTTTTAAGGGAAAATAGAATGACAATAGAAGAAGATAGAATAGAATAGAAAGATAGATTGCTGCTGCGTCAACAAACCCCAGTTGGAGAGAGCCAAATAACCCCACTGGAGAGATCATATGAATGACGGCCAGGACATGGGAGAACAATCAAACAAGAAACTGGTTAGTTAAAAGGTTGGATTTTTCAAAGGAGTTTGGGGCTACGTGAACAGAATCAGAGTCAAATGTTTTGCCATGCCGTTTTAACCAGATTTACTAAAAATATAAAAATTTACTTATGTGTTGTAAAATCAATAATGAAGCATACTCTTCTCTACACTGTTAGCATCAGATTGATTAAGATTATATAGTTATATATATATATATGCTATATATAGTTATATAGCATCAGATTAAGACTCCCGAGGTCGAGCGGGTCACATGGTACAATGATGGGGCCTTCACAACAGGTGTGACGGAAACAATAAGCCAATGGCCAACCTACCCCTTGCCAACCAACCCCGCTCTCCCCTATAATATTTATTATAGGAATTTTTTTAGAAGAGAACAGCGACGCACCGCTTGGGAAAAAATGCTATAGCTTATAACGGTATATTTATGCTGTAAAACTAACGTGGGTTTAAATAATTTTTATTGAAGAAAAATTATAATTCACAATGTCAGGCAAACAATAAAAACTCGTATTATTAACAATGATACAAAAAGTAGCAACTTGTAACGAAACAGTGACACAAAAGTAATCATATGATTTAATCTTGAGAGCGAGAATAAGGCTCCAGTCCGATTGCTCCTTATATTTAGTCAGAACTCGAACATTCTAGAAGGTTATAGAAAACCGTAGAAGATTCTCGAACAATCACGAACATATACTAGAACAGTTGGTAGCTATTCCACCAATAACTATAGAAAAATTTAATCTCAGAAAATCTCTCATCCCAAATCTGTGCAAGTCTAGGAGGATATAGGATTTAGGATAACGTCCTATGAATGTATCGGATCTTCACCTCCACAACCTCATGAAATGTTCTGGCTATAGAACCTCTGACGTACACCAATAACGTACTTTCAGAATTAGGATTGGCAGTTGGACTGATGACTTTCCCCAGTATGTCTATTTTTAGTCAGTCCATCTGTCGGTTAAGCGGGCCAGCTCTGACGTTAAGCTGCGATTCAGTACACAATTGCAGCCTCAGTTGTGACGGGTACAGCGCCTAAGTGTAAGTGTCGTGTTCATTATTGTGAAATCACGTCTACATCATTGACTCTGTGTCGTCTTGAATGACATACGTTATTTTTTATTAGTTAGAATGTTTATAAACCACTAGGAAATGAAGATTAGATTTGATCTGCATAATCATAAACGTTTTGGTGAATCGTTACGTTTACCTTTTCGTTAAATTTACCTGCACCGATGACTGACTTGCTCCCAAAATACAATTTATAGCTTAATCAGCCATTGCAGAGTGATCAGGTGAGTTTGTTTGAAATTTATTCTAATCCCGAATCAAATGTTTGGGAAGATAGTTTTTACACCAATGCAAGCATTATATCTAGCACTCACTTGATAAATTGCAGCCAAACATTGATCTGATGATATTTGGTGCACTGCATCTATGATTCGGTCTCTTAATTGCTCTCTTGAGTTGATTGACACCGAATAAACTTCCTGCTTCAAGATTCCACATACGAAGAAATCCATAGGTGTCATATCAGGTGATCTGGGTGGCCAAGGTACTGCTCCTCCACGTCCAATCCATCGTTGTGGATAGCTTATATCTCGAGCAGCTCTGCTATAATGAGCTGGACATCTATCGAGTTGGAACCACATTTCAATCTACTGTTGTAAGGGAATATCATCTAAATAATTAGAAAAATCGTTCTCCAAAAAATGTGTAAATGTGATTCCATTCAATCTTTCAGGTAAAAAATATGGTCCCACCAGTTTAAATCCAAAATCCGTTCCAAATTCCAAGGCAAACGTTAATAGCAAATTCATGCTGAAACCTATTCTCTCTAATAGTTCTGGGATTTTCAAGAGCCCATATATGATAATTTCTTTGATTAACGATTCCTCCTATTGTAAAGGTAGGTAACTTCATCGGTCCATATAATTTTTAACGGAAATAGATTATCATGGCGATTTTTTTCAAGGAACCAGTTACTAAAATCCAATCTCTTGAGGTAATAAATTCTGAACTTTTTGAAGATGGTATGAGTAGCGATTATCATCTTTCAAAGTTCGCCATATTGCTTGCCGCGATATTCCTAAAGCAGCAGATGATCTTCGGATGCTAGTCTCAGGATTTTTATCGAAGTGGCGTTGGACACAATTTCTTCTCCGATAATCTGCTCTTATTGCTGCCTGGAATTGGTCGCCTTCATTACGTATTAAGAATGACCCAGTCTCTCATAGTCTATCAAAAGTTAACGAAAAGACTCATTGATTAGGCACTCTTCTATTTGGAAATCGGCGCGCATACTCCCGCACTGCTTCTAAAGCATTACCGTTACAGAAACCATACACAAAAATCATATTAGCGTATTCAACATTAGAATATGTACGCGGCATTGTGGCTGATGCTATTCACACAAAAATATCTGAGTAACTGACTGATTTAGGACTTATAATCCTAGAAGAAAGCCAAAATGTAAACATAAGATAACATTAAGTGTTTACATATCTCACTGCCTAGCCTGACGAACTTTGAAAGGTGATAATCGCTACCTATAACATTTTTGTTTTGATTCCTTTTTTGCGGTTTTCTAAAAAACTAAGCAATAATGAGCAAATCTCTAATGGACTTTTTGTCTTAGTTTTTCGATCCCCTATAAGTTCCTGAAGTTTTGCCATTTAAATTCGGGATACCCTGTATAGTAAGGGAAAAGGAGTATTGCGATCGTGAAAAATTTCGACTTCCGGTTTTCAACTGAAATACATGTTTTGGTGCCCCCTTAGTTCAAATAACCAACTGTGTATGTGAGAACAGACTAGCTTAAAAACTATAAACCGTAGGAACCTAAAATTGGGTATTTGATGTATGTAAATGCCCGTGATGTGACAGCGAAAATTTCGTCAAAATTGTTCAAATGGAGGGGGTACTTTATTTCATAACATTTTACCTTTTTTTCGATTTCCTCAAAAACGGCTTTAACGATTTTGATCAAACTAAGTATTTGATGTATTAATATGCCCGAGATATGACTGTAAAAATTTCATCAAAATTGATCAACCGGAGGGGGGACTTTACTTAATAAATTTTGTATCATTTTCATGTGTTTTTTTTCTATTTACTCAAAAACGGCTTTAAAGATTTTGATCAAACTGGGTATTTGACGTATGTACATGCCAAAGAAAGGACATCCAACATTTCATCAAAATTGGTCAAACGGAGGGAGCAGTTTATTTCTTAACTTTTTTCCAATTTTTACCTTTTTTTCGATTATCTCAAAAACGGCTTTAATGATTTTGATCAAATTCGTCATGTTTAATGAAAATTAGGTGTTTAATAATATCAGGTAAGTTTTATCAGTATTAAAATCAGTATATCAGTATTAAAATTTTCTTTTATGGGGCTTAAATGGGGAAGGGGCCCTTTTTGTTTTCCTATAAACTACCTTTGTTTTAGTTTATATTGAGAAATTAACTGTCTCTCATCACGCCTAAAAATACGAAATGGCTAAATATGATACGCCTTTAATGACAAACCAATGCGTTATAGTTAAAGATGTTCTGTTCATTTAATGAAAATTATTTGTTACAAGTACATAGAGAATTATAAAATCAGACGACTTCGAGTATTATGCTTGGATTGCCGAATTATCACAAGTAAAAACTTTTATTTAATAATAAAAGAAATTAGTTTTTTTTTTGAGCAAATGAAAACAAAAATAAGAAATGAATGTGGAAAAATGTATAACTTTGAGAAGTGGCAATTAACAGAACACATTAATTTCTAATCTAAGTAAGTTGGTAAGTGAAAGTTGTGTGTTACGCGCACGCACCAGATTTTTTTTTCGTGTGCGACACTTTATTTTTTTATAAAGAATTAGCCTTGTATTGGTGGATGAATATAAAAGTTTTAAAAGCGAGGAACATTGTTGGAGCGGAGGGCGGATGTTTCCCATCTGTTGGGACCACCTCAGCGCTTGTAACGAACGGCAGCTATTGGTTCCAACATCATCTCTAAAAATAGTTCGACAAGTGTATAATTCGACTTAAACCACCTTCCTACCATCGCTAACCAGCGGGATATTCCAATTCAGTCCAAATTGAGTCACGTGACCTGATGAAACTCTCGCGTAATTTTCTTATAATGTTATTGAAAATCCTTTCCAATTTGATCAAACTCGTCATTTTTAATGAGAATTGATTATTCTTTAATATCATGTAAGCTTTGTCATCATTAAAATGTTCTGAGCCCCCTCAGAACCCCTAAATGGGTAAGGGGCATTTTTTGTTTTCCTATAAAGTACCTTTGTTGTTGTTTATATGAAGTAATTATTTCTCCTAAAAATAAGAAATGACTAAGTATACAATATGAAGAAAAACTGAGTGAACACATACAGGAGAAAAAAAAAAGGAAATACATTCCGACAACTCATAAAAGATGTCCGAATCATGCGCAATACGCCATTAATGACAAACTACTGTTTGTAATTAAAGACGTTCTGTTCATTGAATGGAAATCATTTGTTTCATGGTAACTAAATGAAGTTTTCAACAACTACTAAATAGACTAAATAGAGAAGCATAAAATAAGACGCGATTGAGTATTATGCTTGCGATGCCGAATTATCACAAGTAAAAAATTTTATTTAACAATAAGAATGTTTAGAGTACTTTTGATAGCAAATACAAACAAAAGTAAGTAAATGAATGGGGGGAATGTGTGGATTTGAGGAATGGCATTTACATATTTATCAAAACACGTCGATTTCTAATCTAAGTAAGTTGGTAAGTGAAAGTTGTGTATTGGGCGCATCGCACCAGATAGTTTCCTTTTATATTCACATTAGCATTTGAATTTTAAAAATCTGGTGCGTGCGCGCAACACACAACTTTCACTTACCAACTTACTTAGATTGGAAATTGACGTGTTTTGATTAATCTTCATTATACCAACATCGAGGGGTCTCCTGTGGTGTAGTGGTTAGCATATCAACCTATAATACTAAAGGTCACAAGCTCGCATCCTGCGGTGGCCCTAGGATTTTTTTTAAAGGAGCGTATCTTTGGCTATGCCGCCCCTCGGATAGGACGTAAAATAAACAAATCCATCGGAATACCATTATGGTTGTTAGCATTTTATCATATTTAAAGAAAGTATTGAAACAATTCAATTCAGAAAAAAAAAATCAAACAAAAACCTGATATGAACATGAATCCCGTGCGCCTACATAACGCAGTTTATTATTAAAAACGTCATACCGAAAATAGAACCGACTCCCGGAGTGCTGAAGAAAAAAAGCTCGAAGAACCAAAAAAACACACAATCCATTTTTTATTTCAAGAACATCTTTAAATAGCATCCAAACCTGTGGGTCAAGGCGTAAAAAATTAGTTGTTTCTTATTTCTTCTTCTTCTTCACAGTTTAGTTTCAAATTTCATGTTCATTTAAGATTTTCATCAATTGATTAAAAACATATCTCATCAATATATGTAAAAAATTAACTGTTGTCATACATTTTAATAACCTATATTAGAATTTCGTTTAAGTTGTCTAATGTAAGAGGGTATATATATTTACTTTGTTTTATTTACCATGTTATTACGTAACATTTTAATTCCTCTTTTTACCTTTTAAAGTGTCAGTTGTAAGCGAATTGATCGTTGACCAAAAGTAAAAAAATCTGGTGCGTGCGCGCAACACACAACTTTCACTTACCAACTTACTTAGATTAGAACTTAATGCGTTTTGTTAATTGTCACTTCTCAAATGAACAGAACATTTTTAATAATAACGCATTGGTTTGTCATTAAAGGCGTACGGCGCATGCGTGAGCTCAAGGTGCTTTATGAGTTGACGGATTATTTTTCTATTTTTCTCTTTTATGTTTACTTGATTTTCTTCATATATCATATTTAGCCATTTCTTATTTTTAGGCGTGATGAAAGACAGTTCATTTCTCAATATTAACTAAAACAAAGGTACTTTATAGAAAAACAAAAAAGGCCCCTTCCCCATTTAAGCCCTCTCAGAACATTTTAATAATGATAAAGCTTACCTGATATTAAATAACAACTAATTTTCATTAAACATAACGAATTTGATAAACATCGTTAAAGCCGTTTTTAAGATAATCGATCAAAAAGGTAAAAATTGGAAAAAAATTATGAAATAAAGTCACCCCTCCTGTAGATCAATTTTGATGAAATTTTTACAGTCATATCTCGGGCATATAAATACATCAAATACAAAGTTTGATCAAAATCGTTAAAGCCTTTTTTGAGTAAATAAAAAAAACACGTGAAAATCATACAAAATTTATTAAGTAAAGTCCCCCCTCCGGTTGATAAATTTTGATGAAATTTTTACAATCATATCTCGGCCATATAAATAGATCAAATACTCAGTTTAATCAAAATCGTTTGAGCAGTTTTTGAGAAAATCGAAAAAAACTTAAAAAGTTATTAAATAAAGTACCCCCTCCCTTAGAGTAAATTTGATGAAATTTTTGCTGTCACATCGCGGGCATATACATACTCTAAATACCAAATTTCAGGTTCGCACGGTTTATAGTTTTTGAGCTAGTCTGTTCACATACACACACACACACACACACACTGACACACACACAGACCATTTCGCGGGACTTGGTTATTTCGACTCAGCGGACACCAGAACGTGTATTTCCGTTGAAAACCGGAAGTCGAAAATTTTCACGATCGCAATACTTCCACTTACTATATATTTCATATATAGGTAAGTGAAAGTAAAAATGGGTAAAAATGGGAGTAAAAACAAGAACAATTGTTTAATAGGGTAAACAATAAAGTTATTGGCATTTTTTTATTAGATCTTGTGCAATAAAAAGATTTTTTTAACAATATTATATTATAATGATGTTTTGTGTTTAAGGGGGGGAGCGGGGTAGCCCACTGGTAAGGCAGTGGACTGCTGTGCTCAAGGTCCCGAGTTCGAATCTGACATGGCTTATGATATCTTTATTATTCACCATAGTTCGTCTCGTGGGCCGAGAGACCCTCCTGGGGCAAACCCAGCCCCTATAAAGTGGGTACCCTTAATTGAAAAATTAAGGGGAAAGAACCTGGGCGTTGAGCGTGATCACGGTCAAATCACCTCCTTGCACGACCGCTGACCAAGAAACAGTACTCTTCCTTACATAGTACTGCACCCAAGACCCTTTATGGGTTGTAGTGGTACAGGTTTTTTTTTTTTTTTTTTTTTTGTGTTTAAGAATGAAAACAATTTAGTAATTGACTATCATAACATGTTGTTAGAGATTGGTAATTGGAAATAATCTATGTATTGATCCTGAAGATGAAAGACATTTCCAGAACATTGGACTTGGGTTATATGCTTGAACTTGTTTTTAAAAAAGAAATGTTATATAAGAAGAGATGAAATTCATCACATAGGGTAAACCATACTGTCATTGGCACTCAGTAGGTACAGTTATTGTCACCCAAACTTTAATTTAAAGAAATAGGTAAACAAGTCCTAATTACAAGATATACATGAGTCTAATATTTGAAGGTTCCTCTAAGTCATCTATGAAGTAAGACTTTAACAAACTAACCATAGTGAAGAATTTACAACTAAATCTACAGATGGCCAATAACTAGATTTGGCACTGTTAACAATAAATATTGCTATATTTTAAAACTATTGAACTTTTGATCACAAAAAACCTCTTGAGTCTTTAAAAGGATAGATAATGAGGAGCTATAGGAAGTTTCTATTTGATCCCTTCATAAGAAGTATTTTTTTTTTAATGTCACCACTAAAATTTAGTCTTAAGGGTGCCAATAACTGTACGGTATACCGTATTGTATAAGAAATTTTCAGCATTTTTTAAAGTTTGGAAATGATTTTATAAAAAACGTTAAGAAAACGGTTTTATCGATACTTTAAACATGAATAATACATTTATTATTTTTTGTTTTGATGCCTAGTTTATCTGCTTCTCGTTTTTGATTATGTGGTGGAATAAGTTTTTGTTTATTAGTAATGTTCAGTGTTTATTTTTGTTCGTAAATTTCACGTGTAAGTCTCTATACCACACCTGGGCAAAAAGTAGTTTAATTTTTATTTTAAAATACTTTATTTTAAATAGCAAGTATTTAAAATAAATTTGAATAAAATGCATTTTAACCTCAAATCATTTAAAATAATTTTCGATAAAATTATTTTAAATGCAAAATAAAAAAATTATTTTGTATTTTAAATAAAAAAAATTAAAATGAAAATACAAAATACTTTTAAAACCTATTAGCTAGTGCATTGCGATTGATTAATAAACCGACAGTTTTTATTTAATTTTTTTTCGGTTGTCTTTGCATGGTGTAATGTAGCTGATTCCCAGATCATCTTCGCTTTCATTTTGTTGAAATTATTAAATTACATTTCTTTTTCTACAGACCCAATCTAATTCGGAACCTATTTAAACTAATTGGGCTACCCATTAGACTATTCGCTACCCGTACACCATTCAACGACCTCCGTCCAATAGAAATTTCGGCAAATCAGCCCTAGTGCAATCCTCCCACCTACTTCTCAGCCCTTACTTTTCTCAATTAAAAATTTTTCCATTCGTCACCGCGCTTATTAATTTCTATGGAATTCGTTCACCACTCCAATTTTATTCATCTGTCTCCTATCACCTCAGTTGCTCGTCATTCAAAGTTAGCGTGTACGTTTTTCATTCTTAAAGAACTGCAGGAGGAATAATATTTTTGTAAACTCGTATTTTTAAGTTTTAAGGAAAAAGGCGTGAGCTAAGTAATTTCGTTAATGGCTAACATTCCTAACCTCTAATCTTGTCTGAATTTCCTCTTCAATTTCGAACGAACGTCCACCTCTCGGAAAAAAAAAATGACCGATTCTAACTTTATTGAATGTATCATTCATACAAATGTTTACTTAGTTTACTAAATCTTTTGTTGTTGTCTCCAAATTGGGATCCTTTTTATGCCTCCGTGAATGGCTCTAACTTAATTTTCGATCTTTTTACTTTCGAATAAACCGGAAAAAGTCTATAATTACCTCCCCCCCCCCATAAAAACCCTATTTATTGTAAAAATTACAAGGAATTGGCCTTGTTGTTTCACTTATGAACGATCTTTGTTTCATATTTCGTGACAATCGGATATGGCGGTAAAAAGTTAATATTTAACCCTCAACCAAAAAACCAATGCATAAAATCATTAATGTGAAATGAATAATTAGACGTCTATTTAGATAGGTAATCAAAAACCACCAATGTGACAAAATTTGCTGAAATCGGATGAAGCGGTACAAAGTTAATAATTGCGCCCCCCCCATAAAAAAACAAAAAAAACAGCAACATCAAACTGAAATAAATATTATTGCTCAATATTTAGGAGTGAGAGCTCTAGTGCGAAGGACTACACTATACTATTACGAAAATTGTTTAACTTCAAAAAACCTACTTAAGATTTATTTTATTTTAGTATTTAAAATACAAATGAAAATACTTTTTTTTTTTTATTTTAGTATTTTAGAATTAAAATAATTTTTTTTTTTTTATTTGAGTATTTTAGAATTAAAATGAAAATAAACATGTGATTTATTTTATTTTAATCCTAAAATACTAAAATAAAATAAAAAAGTATTTTCATTTTTATTTAAAATACTTTTATTTAAAATAATGGCCAGGTCTGCTCTATACACATTTAATACCTCAATGTTTGTGATGTTGTTCCATTCCCCCGTATAATTCCCAAAAATTGCGAGATCGCACAGTATCACGAGTATATGGGGTAAGAAATCAAAAATCGTATTTTTTTTTAACAAGGTTCATTATACTTGTAGGTAACTAAACATGTGTATAGTTACCTACAAGTATAATGAACCTTGTTAAAAAAAAATACGATTTTTGATTTCTTACCCCATATACTCGTGATACTGTGCGATCTCGCAATTTTTGCGAATTATACGGGGGAATGGACCATTCTTGTCTCTTGACAAATGTCAAATTGTTTTTTAAATTATTGATTCAATTATTTCTCTGTATTCATGATAAAATAAAATTTATCATTATAATTTTTAAATATTTTTTATCAGGGTAGAAAAGATTTCTTTATCACTAGTAAGGCGCTCTTGCCACGGAGCTACGGTCAAGTCAATCCTTTCTCTTCACTGACTTCATAAAAAATATTTTAAAATTACAGTAATAAATTTCATTTTAACATGTTAGAGAAATAATTGAATTATTAATATTAAAAAACATTTTCGTTTTACTGTTTTTTTTTTTTTTAATTTTTCGGAAGATTATTTAACACTTGTTAATGCAGCAGTTGATCAATTTATTAATCAGAAATGTAGTAATTGATTACTATCAATAATGTTTTGCTGCATTTGTTTCGTATACTTATCCTATAAGAATAATCTCGAGAGGATTAGTCAGTAACCAAATATTAATTTAATATGATATGATATGATAGCTAGTCTGTTATTTTCTTATCACAATAAATAAGTATTTACCCTTTTTAAAATCCTAATGTCGCATTAGGATTGGGCATTGCGAATTCACACACGGATATCATCTCCGAGGATTCGAAGCACCCACATGTCAAAAACGTAATAATGTACTCCTAACTGTGAAACACCTTTTAATAAACTGTTCACAATACAAAAACCTCCGGAAGAAACTTAAAAACACTGAGTGAACTATTAAAGATGAATAAGATAAAATAGTTACTGTGTTTCAATACTTGAAAGAAATAACGTACTAGAACAGAATATAACTGAACATACCGCCAATGACCCGCTATGGTAGAGGCGAAGATACAGGAAAAAATTAATAGTTTCATATATTATTTTATTCTATTGTGACGCTTTTATGGGTTAAAGAATTAATACAACTCAAATATTCGGGCAGGTTACAAAAATGATAACGTTATAACACACAATCATAAGACTTGAGCTTCATAGTCAAGACACAGTCTTAGGGCCGTATTTATGAACGTTCCTAAGGAAGCAGTTGAGGTTACCTTAACTGGTTCCTATTTTAAGTTAACCTTTAAGCTCAAGTGTTCCTTTAGATAATTCTCATTTTATGAACCTTCCTTAACAATTCCTTTCCTTAACTAAGTATGCATTTATTAAGGTGCAAATTTAAGGCCACCTTAACTAAACATCAATCAGAGAAGATTGATAAGAGTACACAGCCGCTAGGTGTAATCTCCCTAAACTGACACCAGTTTTAACTTCATTCTTGTTTACTGTGTTGTTTAGAGTGTTTTAAGTAGTTAATGTGGCAATTACAGCTCTAGAACTATAAGAACATGGTAATTGGTGTAGAAAACACTCAAAGTTGAATAGGGTGCAAACATTGTTAGTGTAAAAGAACTAACAAATGTATACAATGCTTCATCTAACCGATTTCAAAACAACTTAATGGATGCTTCAGGATAACAATCATCAATATCTTTATTATAAGATGAAGATGCAAATGAGAGTGAAAAGTGTGATAAAACAATGTTAGGGTGTGTTAGTCTCAAACTTTATTTCTCTTGAGGCTAGCTTGGGGGATGAGAGACTGCAATATTCTTCTAATTGAGATGTTTGTGATATACTATTGTATATTTATTATATGTTTCTTAATATTCTTCAAAATATTCTTGGATGGTTTAGTTCCAACCTTCTTCATGAGAGAGTTGTAAATGTTAGATATGGGTAAATTAGTAACCAACTTATTTTAAAAAAGATGTATGTTGAAAATGTGAAATATTAAAGCTTCAGTTTCCTTAATAAGTAAGCTGAAATTTATTTTCAACAACTTCATATTCTTATATGAATTATTAATAAAAACTGATTGTTTACTTTAGAATGTTATTACTTTTGTATTAGCATATTAATTATGAAAAATCTTATTGGATGTACATGTGTTTTGACATTTTATAAAGAATTGGTTTATTAGTGTGTATTATGATTCTGTTATTTATTTTTCATTTTTATATAATAATAAATAAAAATTGTCTATCAATTTATTTCTGTTCTTTATACATTTCTCTTACCACTCTTCCAAAAATTTGTTATACCAAACTTATCTAATTTCAACAAATTCCATGAAAGCCTTTTAAGTAAAATAGGCATAGATAAATAAATAAACTATAAAAATGTTGAATTGGTACTATTAACATTACATTTAATTTTCTCAAATTGGATTTAGTCTATATTTCATTTCAAGATTTTGTTTTGTCAATGAGTAATTGAGTGAAACTATGTTTACTATCAATAATTAAGATTATATTGCTCATTACAGTACTACTTGCAGAAGAAAAAAATGAATACACTTAATATTCTTTCAGATGTTTATATCACCTACTAATCAAATATTTACAATTACAGCTCTAATACTGTCTATGGAAACATAATTAATGTTAGAAGTGTAGAAATGGAAAAGATTCAAAAGCATCTGCATCAAAATGTTTGTGATTAAAGTTGTACACTTAAGTAATACTATCAATATACTAAATAAGTATGCATTAATTGAAAATAATACATCTTTTGTTTTGATTTTGCTTATATGGAGAAATTATCTGTCTCTCATTGTGCCTAGTAATAAGAATGGCTACATATAAAACATTTGATAAATATTTAAAGGGAAAAAAAGGAAAATATTTCACCAAGATTAAAATTTTTATTTCCTTAAAAAGTTCAACAATATTTCACCACCTCTGTTGTTTATATCTCATATAAATAAAGTGAAAATTCCAAAAAGTCATTTGTTCTTAATAAATGGTTCTTTTTAATAAGTATTTAAGTCCTGATATTTGTTTTCTGTTTTTATTTCTATTTTTAAATAATTAAGGAGAGGCTAAAGGTAGCTAATCACCTACCTTAGCACTAAGGAAGGAAAACAGATCAAATTTATAGGAACACCTTAGGATTTAAGGCGTCCTTAAGATAGAAAAGGTAAAGGGACCTTTATAAAATGAAAATTGTGTTAAGGTTAGCTAAAGGTGTGCATTTTAAGGAAGGCTTTAAGTAAGGCGTTCCTTAGGATCGTTCATAAATACGGCCCTTAATCTTTCTACACATATTTTTTACAACTAGCCAGACGAATGGCTCAGGCTTTGTACATGTTTCTTATTCTTGAGGGTCTAGATGCCCCAGAATAAAAATTACTTCCTTTCTTTCAAGTTTCAATTTTTTTTTTGGTAAAGGGTCAATTTCGGTCTATTCTTCCTCTGTTGTTATGATATCATTGTCTTTTATTTTTATTTAACACGTTAGGTACGGCATCGGTCCCCGGGGTCCGTTGTCTTACATTCCCCTCTTAAAAGCCGATTTTCACATGAAAATGTCCGAAAGGCCGAACACTTCAAACACTCAATTTAGTCGCTTTTTAATGACATTATTGCATTTTAGTGCAGAAAACGTTGCTAACAGCTGAAATTCTGTTGTTTTTTAGAATCGGATTCTGAGGTCCGATTTTCGTTACATTTTGGCGTCAATCCTGTATCGGCCTGTCCTGCCCCTATTATGTCTAGTTCCGATCCTTACCAAGAGGTAACACCCTTTAGAAGCTCATTTAATTCACTTTTTAGCCAAAAGATAACGCTTTCGTCAAAGTATTCCCATCGGACCCCGACGTCCGATATCGTCCAATTCAGGATACCCCTAAAATACGCCGCCGCACCTAACCTGTTAAATCCCTTGATATTCATGGACGTTCTGCATAAAAGCATTATTCCTCTTCTTGGGAGCTTTTAAAGAACTTTTCAAATTGTTTTCTTTATTAATACTAAATGATTTTTTTCCAAAATATTTTTATTACTCCTAAATATTTACATTAAGTCAATAGCTATACAAACGAACATGCAGGCAGAAGTTGGAGGCTGTCCTTGCCGGTTCGAGGCTGTGTAAACACTGACCTCAGCTTCTGTAATATCTCTCCGCCTCTTAGGCCGCCAGACCGCCGCTATTAATAATCTTTTATCGTTCTTCAGCTGACGTTCAAACCGGATATAAATAAACAATCTCTGTGCCCAGGCTTCTTTTCTCTTATTTTTTTCTCCTTAGAATTGAATTCTGGTCAATACGGTCTTTGAAATAGAGTCATACACAGGATTAGAGAAAGGATGTCACCCTTACGGAGTCCCCCTTAACCATCTATCTAACTCAGACAGGGTGGCCAGACGTCCTGCTTTTGGAGGACATGTTTAAAAAGCTTATTAACGTTTTAGTCCGGGAGTTGAGGGCCAAAAAGGTGCCTGATTTGAAGAAAGTTTTTATTCCTATAGGCGGGCGCAATCGACTATAGGGTGCGCTAGTAGTTTTGCAAAATGTCGGAAAGAACGGTGTTAGACTTAGTTGATGTGATAGAGATAATTGGTAATTTTAAAAGACCATTAATTGAAGGGCAGGCTATTCTTGATGCAAATCACATATTTACATGTGGAATAACATCTAAAAATAAAAAAACAGTTATTTTACAAGCCTCGTGCCTTTAAACTAACAATCTTAAAGGACTGCCCCACCAAATAAAAGTGGAGATCAAATTTATTAATAATAATAAGCAATTTTCTTGTCATTGTACGTGTAAAGCTGGTAGTTCTGGTAAATGCAAACACATCATTGTAACTTTACTCGACGTTTTTCGGTTAGTAATAACATTAATTACCTGTTCACACAATCATTGTTATGACAGCTTAGATTCTTTTTCATATTATTTATTTATTTGTCAAAACTTTCAGGCTTCGCATTGAAAACGTGGAACAATTAAGCACAACGGATGTAATAGAAAAATGGTGAAAATTAAAAAAGAAAAACAAATCTATGACACTGTGGTCTCAATGTTATTTGCATAAAACTAACATTTTGGAATAATAAAATGTCAAATACTAATATTTACCTGGATAAATATAGTCTCTTTCTTTAAAATAAAGACTACATATCGTCATATGTTTCGAAACAGGCTTATCTATTCTTAATTTTACAATCCACTCTTTAAGAAGCTTTTTAGTTTTTGGAAATAAAAGGGAATGACACGTCTTTTGATTTTCTAATTTAACACTGAGGGACCGAGCACTACCTATTAGATATTTTTCAAATGATTTTTTGCTCAATCGGGTTTTAATTATGGAAAAATAAATTAAAAACGCCAAAAAACCCTATGAAACCCAGGTAATGGCCCCGCTTTTATCCCCGTTTCTCTAGTTCCTGCAGCGCCGTCGCAGAAGCAGCACCGTCGCTTGCGCCTGCCTATAGGCTGAAAGCACTGATTTCATAGACGACAAATGTGAACGTCTGCCGCCTCAGATCGGTTGCAATATAATTTTATAAGCCAACAAAAACGAAATTTTCGAACTTTTTTTCAATTTTTGGTTCAAAACTCGGAAAAAAAATTCGCAGAGAAAATTGTGTTCTTTTTAAAATAAAAGTTCAAGTCGAATGAGTTCCTCACAGTAAAAATCAGTTAAGTCTTTTCGCCAAAACCGATTATCAATTTAGCCACTTTAGCGGAAAAATGAATCACACTCATTTTCCAAAGAATTCATTTTGTAGAGGGCTGCTCTAAATAAAAAAATTACCTATAATAGTCGTACGATATCAGATTCTGTGTAAAACGAGCTCGTTAACTTTAAAATTATCCAACTCCTGTGGAGACAAAGTAATTAAAACGTGAACGTGTATAGCGCTTAGTGGTCTAAAATCCTTGAAATTTTAGAATTTTTGTTTTCAGTTTATCGCATATAAATAGGCATATACAGATCAAAGGCGAAATGAGTGATTTGTATATTTTTCCGGTGTAGCGGTTAAGCAAAGCTTTAAAATGATGCATCATTCATAAAATTTGATAAAATTTAAAGGACACCCTTTTAAATCTGTAATATTTCATTTCAAGTGTTACATGGTAAAAAAAAAAGCATTTTTAAAAATAAAATTTTGATTTTACTTGGATCGAATAAATATTATAGGAACCAACAGAATATATATATCTATATATAGACAAGTATATATATAAAACCATCAAACTAATATGATATATATATTTACAAAAATAACTACGAAAATAAAATTAATACTATTTTTCTAACATAAACAATACAATTGTAGATGGGTTTCACTTGTTACACCATCTTCAGTACAATGTAGGATTAATATTTATATAAATCATTCATTTATATACATATTTATGATGTGATATTACTCTTCTAAAATTAAATCTGTCGCATCGACATCCAGAAGTATTTTAGTAGAGGTGAGAGATGGTCAACTGTTCTTCAATTACGATAGGTTAAATGATGGTCAGGATTTTCAGTTTACAATGATTTTCTTCAATTACAATAGGTTAAATGATGGTCAGGATTTTCAGTTTACAATGATTTTCTTCAATTACGATAGGTTAAATGATGGTCAGGATTTTCAGTTTACAATGATTTTCTTCAATTACAATAGGTTAAATGATGGTCAGGATTTTCAGTTTACAATGATTTTCTTCAATTACGATAGGTTAAATGATGGTCAGGATTTTCAGTTTACAATGATTTTCTTCAATTACGATAGGTTAAATGATGGTCAGGATTTCCAGTTTACAATGATTTTATTGTGGTAAGCCAACGTGTCGATCCAACTTGTGGATCTTCATCAGGGCTACTGAGTCCAGGTGGATACTCCTTCAATTACGATAGGTTAAATGATGGTAAGGATTTTCGGTTTACAATGATTTTCTTCAATTACAATAGGTTAAATGATGGTCAGGATTTTCAGTTTACAATGATTTTCTTCAATTACGGTAGGTTAAATGATGGTCAGGATTTTCAGTTTACAATGATTTTCTTCAATTACGATAGGTTAAATGATGGTCAGGATTTTCAGTTTACAATGATTTTCTTCAATTACGATAGGTTAAATGATGGTCAGGATTTTCAGTTTACAATGATTTTCTTCAATTACGGTAGGTTAAATGATGGTCAGGATTTTCAGTTTACAATGATTTTTTAACCGACTTCGAACGAAAGAGGAGGTTACTCAATTCGATACGTATGTGACTTTTTTTTTTTTTTGTGCCTTTTTTTTTTTTTTTTTTTTCTATGTATGTTCACCGATTACTCAGAGATGGGTGGACCAATTGGAACGAAACCTTTTGCATCTTATAGAGTATTTTCCCAAGGTGGTCCCATTTAAACCTTTTTGGGGTTCCTAATTTATTTAAGAAGTTATCAAGAAAAAACATGAAAATAATTATTTAATTATCGCTCAAATTGTTTACTTATTGGAAAAACATATGGCATATATAACATAAGGTATGCTCCAACAAGCTATTAAAACTAATTGATAACTAACAAATCCAAATATTGTATTACTGCTGGATGAAACAAATGGGAAAACCAACCAATCAAATTCAGAATCAAAAGAGTGGGAGGAGAACATGAGCAGTCTGTTAGTTATCGATGTGTTTTACGTGCTTGTTGGAACAAACCTATACATAATCTTAACTAATTTTTCAACATTAGATTTAAATGAAGATATAAATATCAGCAGAATATAATATCGCTGTCGTTTTCTGTAGCGATATCAGCATAAATAATAGATAGATGTATATTCACCGATAACAGTAAACCTTCTTAATTTAGAACTAATCAACGGTTGGACACCATAATCATAAGATCACAAAATTCGTGGAATTCCAAGAAAGACTGAGTATTGGTAATCATTTTAAAGCAGAATTTAAGACTTCTTCAAGTTCCCGAAGGATCGTTTAAATTTAAAATCGTAGCTATTATTGATTTAAATGAGATTTTGATTTCTATCGTTTATTGACTATGCACATTAAAAAATAATACAATAATTCCTGGAAAAGCTCATTTTCAGTTGACTTAATAAAGGATTCAGATACCTCTGTCTTCTTCCGGATACACTCGGTTACTGTTGAATATCTTACCGGAGGTCTTGTGCCGATTCTTCATGGGTGACACTTCTGTTATGTTATCCGGATTACTATTATCGGTTTTTAATTTTGTTTCTACAACTATTGAGGCTTTTGCTGATGTCTATCCATCAATAAAAAATGCCAAGAAAAACTTGATAACTCCCCGAAAACAACCTCATTGTATGAAAGTCCCCTCGGCGAAAATTTGGCAGTCATGAAAATGATCGATAAAAATGATGATAAATGCTACGCCATTAGAATTGAAGCAACAGTGTTTAGCAATTTATTTTCTAAATAATGTTTTATTACGAAGGATATAATTCTTAGTACTTTGGTAATAAATGTAGTCAAAAATTCATCAAAGGGAATTACGAACATAATTGACTCAAACTTTTGAATTAAATCAGTAGTCTAATACGGAGAATAATAATATCCTTCGTAATAATAAATTAACCATAAAATGAGTCCCAAACCCTGTTGCTTCTATCCTAGCGGGGCAGTCTTTTTGATATCGATAAATTTTATGGTTGCCCCTTTTTTTGCAGGGACTTCTATCCAATGATGTAATCCAATGAAGTCGTGTATAATATCGCCATAGTTTTCAGAAGGATATTCAAGCAATCAAAATTTAAAAATTACATTCAAATTTACTATAGGTCATATTAGCAGTCTCATTGATTCTCCATTAACGATATCTTGTCTAAAACCGGCCAAAATCTTGACTGTTCAGTGACTTATCTTTGAATGGCCGGATTTGTGTATTTATGTATAATTAACTCAACACATCTCGGAACACTGATTCTCTACGTAAATGACAAGTACTGACGACATTTAGCAAAGGAAAAATATTGTCATTGTAGAAAAACATTTTATGTGTTCCCTTCCCAATTGAACATTGATCTATTAAAAAAAAAAAAATCCATTTATAATCATAAAACGTAGTAAACGTAGTATTGAAAGTTGTATAATACACGCACTGCTTTCGCACTTTTCTGTGTGTATTCATAAAATTGAAAAGGTAAAGTGTATTTCATAATAATTTTATACAATTATTGTATAATAAAAAAACCTGGGAAAGACAAACGTGGTAGAGCGTAAAAAGATTTCGAAATTTTTAAACCAACGTTTATTTTATCAACGACTAATTAATTACCAACGAAATTTTTAAACCAACGTACGGTTTTCTACATTTGTTATCTTCTCCAACTAAAAATTGTGAAATAAAAAACATTTTATAAAAAAATATTAAACCGACTTCGAAACCTAGGAACCAGTAAAAATAAATTCACTGAAAAGTATGAAATAATTACGTTCTGATTTTTATGAATACTCAGCAAAATTGAAAATGGTATAAAAAGTGGAAAAGTGCAATAAGACGAATAATTTTATTTTGATTTGTACAAATACACACTAATTGTTAGTAAAAATTATTAAATTTAAATATTAAATACTATGTTCAATACAACACAATCTTTTCGGAGGCGGCGCAAAATTTAAAATTTTTTATAATAGACATTATGAAAATCTTCTAAATAGATCTTCTCTTCCCAGCTATTGATTTCAATGCCTACTAATGGAATTGTATCAGTAACATGTTATTTCTATTTTGCGCCGCCTCCGAAAAGATTGTGTTGTATTGAACATAGTATTTAATATTTAAATTTAATAATTTTTACTAACAATTAGTGTGCATTTGTACAAATCAAAATAAAATTATTCGTCTTATTGCACTTTTCCACTTTTTATACCATTTTCAATTTTGCTGTGTATTCATAAAAATCAGAACGTAATTATTTCATACTTTTCAGTGAATTTATTTTTACTGGTTCCTAGGTTTCGAAGTCGGTTTAATATTTTTTTATAAAATGTTTTTTATCTTCAATTACGATAGGTTAAATGATGGTCAGGATTTTCAGTTTACAATGATTTTCTTCAATTACGATAGGTTAAATGATGGTCAGGATTTCCAGTTTACAATGATTTTATTGTGGTAAGCCAACGTGTCGATCCAACTTGTGGATCTTCATCAGGGCTACTGAGTCCAGGTGGATACTCCTTCAATTACGATAGGTTAAATGATGGTAAGGATTTTCGGTTTACAATGATTTTCTTCAATTACAATAGGTTAAATGATGGTCAGGATTTTCAGTTTACAATGATTTTCTTCAATTACGGTAGGTTAAATGATGGTCAGGATTTTCAGTTTACAATGATTTTCTTCAATTACGATAGGTTAAATGATGGTCAGGATTTTCAGTTTACAATGATTTTCTTCAATTACGATAGGTTAAATGATGGTCAGGATTTTCAGTTTACAATGATTTTCTTCAATTACGATAGGTTAAATGATTATGTTGGTGTCATCTGATCAGTAACTTGAGGCCTAATTTGGAAAAAAATAAAATACTTCTGATAGGTTAAATGATGGTCAGGATTTTCAGTTTACAATGATTTTCTTCAATTACGATAGGTTAAATGATGGTCAGGATTTTCAGTTTACAATGATTTTATTCCATTACGATAGGTTAAATGATGGTCTGGATTTTCAGTTTACAATGATTTTCTTCAATTACGATAGGTTAAATGATGGTCAGGATTTTCAGTTTACAATGATTTTATTCCATTACGATAGGTTAAATGATGGTCTGGATTTTCAGTTTACAATGATTTTATTCCATTACGGTAGGTTAAATGATGGTCAGGATTTTCAGTTTACAATGATTTTTTTCAATTACGATAGGTTAAATTTAAAATTTTGTATCCACCTGGACTCAGTAGCCCTGATGAAGATCCGCAAGTTGGATAAAATAATTGTAAACTGAAAATCCTGACCATCATTTAACCTATCGTAATTGAAGAACAGTTGACCATCTGAGTATCCACCTGGACTCAGTAGCCCTGATGAAGATCCACAAGTTGGATCGAAACGTTAGCTTACCACAATAAAGTCATTGTAAACTGAAAATCCTGAACATCATTTAACCTATCAGAAGTATTTTATTTTTTTCCAAATTAGGCCTCAAGTTACTGATCAGATGACACCAACATAAAATTGAATACATCTTCGTTCGTTGCACTTCAAGATTTCCTACTACATTCAGAAAAATCTTTGGTTGGTCTCCCCCCCCCCCCCAAATTTCTAGAACCAGGTTCACGGTCGGTCTCACAACCCATCGGCACAAAGGTCACGATAAAGTTGTTTTCCAACCATTTACTGTTTTTTCTTATAAAAAAAGTTTGTCGCTTCCTTAAAGCATTTATTAAAATGTCTAACAAATCTTTTTTTTATTTCCGAAATAATTGTAAATAAGGGGATCACATTCCACTCCTGGAATTAATGCTGTGGTAACGCCTGCTCTAGCGACTAATTCTTATCCATCAGCATATCACATACATCGCAATAGGAAAAGACTTATTTATCCATAGGAAATTTTAAATAAACGATAATTACGCATAGTCATTCTGGTAGGTCTTCTAAAATCGGTCTCTTAAAAACGTAACTAACAGGAAGGGTTTTTGATTGTTTAAACGGTTCGTCAGAAATCAGATTTAGTTCTTGATGACGGTAATGAGAGACAGAGAGCTGATTGGTCAAAAAGAATAATCGCCGCTGATTGGTGACAGTTGTCGTGGGAGGATCAATTTGAGAATCCTCTGAAGCTGAGAAGCCGCTAGGGGAAATCCCCTCATTGAGATTTGCTGCTTACTCACACACAACTCGTCTTTAATAAATGACCTTAATGGAGATTAGTGTTGAAGGGCTTCCATCTTAACTGGATTATTTCCGTTGCAATCCTCATAATGCATAATCTACTAGTAACAACACTCTTTACTTCAAACGTTTCCAACTTTACTACACATTTAATATCACTTTTTCAGGTAATGTCTATGTAATTTGAAGTTTTTAAAGAAGCTTTTCAATTACCTCAGATATACAATAAACTAGATACTCTATTATACTATACTATAGATACTATACTAATACAATAAACAAGAAGGTAAAATTGTCTCTGATGGTCACGTTTCGACATATCGGAATATAATATCGATTATAAGCCCCTAATTATGAAAGTGGTCTAAATCGTAACAAAATAACAAAAATAGTTTATTAGTTATTTCCAGGGATAGGATTTTTGTGTAATAAAAATTTCAAAATCTCTATATACAGGGTGGAATGCTACTTGTGCGACAAACTTCACCAGTAGATTCTCCACCATAAAATGAATAAAAAAGTTCATATAGACCATGGTCCGATTCTCAACCATTTCGGAATAATTTCACTTTTTATCGATTTTGAAAGATATCACGAACTGTCACACCAAAAGTGAGAAAACGTCGAAGTTTTTCAACAGCAGCGAAGACCCTTGCTCTCAAATTGTCTATGTTTGTCACTTCAGTGCGATAGATCAGTTCCTCGAGATATCCAAAGACGAAATATTCCATGGGGTTGAGATCAAGAGATCTTGGTGGCCATAGAACTGTCCCATCACGGCCGATTTACGTTTCGAATGTTCTGTCAAATGAACTATACTAGAGGAGTGAGGAGACGCACCATTACTGCCAAAAACTGTTTTTGGGCGGAAGTTATTGGAGATGTACTCGTGTTGAAAAATTATGTTTCTCCTCAATTGTAAAAGAAGGTCCTCCAGCAAGATAGGCCGCGTGTTTTCGATAATATTTAAGTAATGATGCGTCTCCTCACTCCTCTAGAATAGTTCAGGCGTATTTGACATAAATATGGACGTATAATTGCAAATATATGGAATAATAATATGAAAATATGAACGAAAAAAAGAAGAAAGAAATTGAAATATTGACTGAAAATCGAAGCATTCACATAAAAAATAAACATACACTTGAGGCGTTTGGTTTCAAAACCGGTTACTTCCATTTTTTCCAAACACTTTTTTTTTTATTTTTTTAGCAAATTTTTAATGTTAGAAGTAATGTGTTGGACCTGTTTTTTTTTTTTTTTTTTTTTTTTAAAGACGTCTAGATCCTACGAAAATCATTACTTAAAGATTCCGTTTCTTATCAAAAGCGGTTCCATCCAAGCTTCACTTTTCAGAAAACCTTCAATTTTTCTAAATCCCAAACGGTATCTATGTTTCCAAACAGTTGTATGATGTTGATACTCTATTAAGAAAAAGATTATGGAGAAGACTGGAGATCAATCAAAGAGGTACCCTAGAATTCTACAAAGTTGTAATAGTACAATCACCTTTCCAAGTAAACATGCATGATACCAATATTGATGTGGGTCAACATCAAGATTTAAATGAAAAGTTGTATTTTTAAAAAATGAAAACTATGTATATATTGTTCATATTAAATAAAGAGATTTGTTTTTAAAAAATGTCTATTCATAATTTAACCAGAAATTGATATTTTCTTTTCAAAGTCAGATCAGTCCTGAAAAATTGTTGAAAATGGATGTAGCCGGTTTTGAAACCAAACCAAAAATTTTTTGGAAATGTAAGAACAGATATTAAACTTCCTTGCCTACGCTATCAAAAACGTTGCAAAAAATAAGATGCATTCTAGGATTTTCTTTCAAAAAAAGACGATTCGGTCGAAGTAAAGATTTTATTTGCTGAACGCTCTTTTTACGTCAACTGACGCGTCAGTAGACCTTCTGTTTCGCCGTTTTCAAATGCTATAAAACCAAAAATCGTTTATGCATTGAAATTTTGGCACCACCAACCATTCATGACACCTTCACTGTCGCATTTAAACGTTTCTTCTGCAAACTCCGCGACATGTTTAGCGGCTAAGTTTTTTCTATTATCCTTCCTTTTTCACACATTAGCTATGAACTCATCACTAAATTTATAAAGCCCCTGAGGCAATATAAGCATTGTCAAGGATGAGGCATCTATATAACAAAAGAAGAGGATCAAAATTTCAGAGAAATGTCGATATTACATTGTGCCTTTTGATTTTCCAAGCAATTTTTTAATTCCTACGTTATCTGCTTTACACTTTATTTATTCCATGTATCGATTGACTGTACGTAAAACAAGTAAATAAGTAACACTAATTTTAAAGTAAATTCCATAAAAGTTATTTCACTCATCACTTTAAATTGTATATATATATAAATATTTATACATTTTGTCCCTCCCCATCCTAACCTTTTAGGATATAGAGGTATTATTATGTTAGTTAATTTATTCTTGGTTGTAACACTACCAATTTTATGTTTCAGGTAAGTTGGTTGATTTTCTTCATTAATGCTCTAGTAAGTACTAATTTGCTTAAATTTCATTTTTAAACTTTTTTACTTTAACTTACGTACATATGTATGAAATATATAGTGAGGGAAAGTATTGCGATCGTGAAAAAAATTCGACTTCTGCATTTCAACATAAATACACGTTTCGGGGCCCTCTGAGTCCAAATAACCAAGTCCCGCGAAATGGTCTGTGTGTGTTTGTTAACAGACTAGCTCAAAAACTATAAACGCTTCGAACCTGAAATTGGGTATTTGGTGTATGCAAAAATTTCATCAAAATTGGTCAAAAGGAGGGGTTATTTTATTTAATAACTTTTTACGTTTTTTTCGATTTTCTCAAAAATGGGGTTAACGATTTTGATAAAACTGGGTATTTAATGTAGGTATATACACATGATATGACAGCAAAAATTTCATCAAAATTGGTCAAACGGAGCACTTTATTTCGTAACTTTTTTCCAATATTTTCGGTTTTTTCGATTTCCTCAAAAATTAAGAATTTTTTAATATCAGGTAAGCTTTATCAGTAATAAAATGCTCTGGGGGGGCTTAAATAGGGAAGGGGCCATTTATGTTTTCCTATAAAGTACCTTTGTTTTTGTTTACATGGATAAGTTATCTGTCTCTCATTTCGCCTAAAAATAACAAATGGCTAAATATGTGAAAATCAAGTAAACATATACAGGAAAAAAAAAGAAAAATATTCCTGGATGCGCAATACGCCTTCAATGACAGACCAATGTTTGCTATTGAAGACGTTCCTTTCATCGTTAAGTGAAAGTTGTGTGTTGCGTGCACAGTACCAGATTTTTTTTCTTACTATGTAACAACATAGAAAACCCAAAAACAACAGTTTCGGGGCTATTTTAGATAAATAATAAATAAATATTATATAGTAGATATCATAAATTCTCTAGAGTATTTTAATTTAATACAAACAAAAATTAATTTTGTCCTGGGGAAGATTTATAATACGGGATGTAGGTTGAAGATCGAAGAAGCTAACATCATCAAGGCATTCAATAGTCACAATTTATTTCGGTCTGACTTTATTCGACTCTTGCCGAAAATTCTGACCGAATGTTGGTTATCGATTGACGTAAACCTTTCATGATTCAAACACAGAGGTCTTAGCGTAATGCCCTTCGTTTCGTTTTATGTGGCCTTCAAATAAGATATGATGATTATTTACTCCTTTAAAAAAAACAAAAAAAAGCGATAACGTCTTTATATAGACTTTTATGAGTACCTCCTTCGTTTCTCTGATGTAATAAATACGTCCGTGAGACTATCTAACATAATATGATCGTATTTTCTTTGTAAATAAAATGACTCACCGCATTAGCTAAAAAAATACAGCGAAATCGAAAACCATAAGTACCTACTGACCAGGCGAAATTTCTGTAAATGTTATATTTGGAACAGCTAATTTCCATTAACATGTTATCAGCTTTCGTATTCATCAGATTTATAAACATACGAGCAGACTCTGCCTCGCGTTACTATGGCTCAGTAGCTATAATGCATTGAATTAATTATATTTTATTCTTTTTTATAGTCAAACTAGCTGTATATCCCGGTTTCACCCGGGGAATTTTATTTTTCGACATCTCAAACTGTCTATTTTGTAAAAACCAATGTAATGCGAGATCATAATGGTTTTTATAACAATAAAGAATATACACAGAGATTAGTTGAAGTTATGCAATTTTAATATGCCCAGTTTCCCGCGATTCTGCCAGTCTAAGTCTCTGTTGTTCAATCCTATTTTGATGTTCGTCAAGAGTTTCAGCTGCTCGTATTTGACGTTTTTTTTTAGCTTTTGAGCTCAAAACTCCTCTTGAAGCTCGCTTCTTAGGAGGCGTTTTTAAAAAATCAATTCACCATACATGTATATAAACATGTAAATAAACGTATTGTAATGTTAAAAAATGTCTTACCGGGCCTTGTTGACCTCTTCAAAATCTGTAAAATCTATAAAGTGAGACTTTTATCGACTCAAAAGGTCGATTTCCTAAAAACTAATACTAAGCGAGATCAAAGCGATTTTTATAAAAATAAAGACTATACCCAGAGATTGGCTGAAGTTATGCAATTTCGCACCTGGTATGAAAGAACCACTGAGCGAAATTTGGAGAATTTAGGACAAACGGTATGGATTTCTATATAGAATAAATAAACAAACAAACAAACAGAATTTCATCTTTATTTATATAGATTAAAAATTGGCTGATAAAGATACAAACGTTTCAGCTAATCTAAAAACTAATAGGATTTAAAATAGAACTTTAAGCCCAATTTAAAATTGTTTGGTAGAGAATTAAGACCATAGTGTTATAAGACATGTTAAAGGAACTAATAAGGAATATAATTGGAACAGAGTTTAGTACAATCACAATAGACAGCAAAAATGTACCGAATTAATCTTTTGCTATAATAAATATTACTTAAATTCAGAATATAACATGATGATATGAAATGTATCAAGAGGTTATACTAAAAGGTGTACAATTTTGATTAACCTGTCTTTTGCTAAAAGAAATAGATTCTATGTTTTCCCAACACGTGAAAAGGCTACACATAATTTGCCATGGGAAAAACGGGGATTTTCCAAGTCCAAGCCGGAAAAAATAGATTTACGCTTACCCTCCCTTAATATTCAAAGAAAATGAAGTGTGTCAATAAATCATCTTACACCTCCATCTGTTGGAAATTTATAGAACTTAAAATAATCACGCTCAATTGTAGTATAATAAGCATTTAATTTGCAAAAAAAGAAAAATTGAGGCCATTAATCGAGATAAAAATTATCCTATCTTTTAAGTTGAACAAAACTACTCACAATGAGCCAAATTTTATGAAGATCGATTGAGTAGTTTCTGATTTTACCACAGACGAACATCGGGACACGAGATTTTTAAATATATAAAGATTTTGGATGATCGAAATCTGGTATCTTTGTGGAAGAATTTTGATAATATATAATTTTTAATATATAATTTTTTTTGGGTCAAGTCTAGTACACAGGTCTACAGAAAAAAAATATTTGTTTGGTGCCTAGAATCTTATAGCTGATTTTAACTTCATGGTACAGTCACAGGATGGCAGATTACTGCTGGAACCTGAAACGAGACTAGTAGTTTCTGATTTTACCTCCGATAAACATCGGAACACGAAATTTTTATATATATAAAGATTATTATGAAGTAAATAAATATTTTTTTCTATAAGAAAATTGAGTCTAATTTAGGATAGTTCATTTGCATATAATTTAGGATTATATTAGACTTTTTTTGAGCAAATCTAATATTATTACATATGTTTAGAGATGAGAAATAGTCAACTGTTATTCTTTACGATAGGATGATTGATAGTCAGGATTTTCAGTTAAATATTTTTTATTTTGAAAAGCCAACGTTTCGATCCCTAAATTTGGATCTTCATCACGACTGAAAGAAGAAAAATATATATATCTGTGCTAGAAGATGAAAATTTAATTTTTATCATGTAATTATTAATTTTAGATAGTAACAACTAGGAGTAACAGAATAATGGAAAACAAATCCAACTGTCATGTTTACATGGATAAAGGATAGCAAAATTGTACATGAATACTTTACAAAACTGATAGTAGATTTCTCGAAAAAAACGTATTACCTTACAACAATCCACAACCAAAATATACCGTCCGCACATACCATTTCCAGCAATTCAGTCGAACTGTGTTACCCGACAGGGCTACGTTTAACAGTCATTGTGGATACCAAGAATGATACATATAGAAGAAATATATAGTAAGGGAAAGTATAGCGATCGTAAAAAATTTCGATTTCCGGTTTTCAACGGAAATTCACGTTTTGGGGTCCCCTTAGTCCAAATAACTAAGTCCCGCGAAATGGTCTGTGTGTGTGTGTGTGTGAGAACAGAGTAGCTCAAAAATGAGAAATCGCAGGAACCTGAAATTGGGTATTTAGTGTATGTATGTGCTCGCGATGTGGCAGCCTATTATGTTTAAAGTGCGGTCACGTAGTAATATATGGGCTGTTTCGCGATATAAGTTTGTGTGTGGTTCTAGCAGAGATCAATGCTTAGAAGAAATGAAGATTGCATTGAATAATGATTGTCCACATCGTACGACTATATTTAGATGGTACAGAGAATTCGAAAGGGGCAATTTCACTCTTGAAGACGCTGAGAGAGAAGGAAGGCCGCGAACGTCTGTAACAGAGGAAAACATTTCTGCTGTGAGGAAAATGTTTGTTAAGGACCGTCGAGTGACATATAAACAAATAGAGGAGACTCGATTATGCCTTCATGCACCAGCAATTCACTCAATTCTGAGAGACCATTTAAAGTTAAAAAAACTTTGTTGTCATGGGGTGCCCCATAGTCTAACGGAAGAGCAAATGACTCATCGTGTGACTTGGTGCCGAAAGATGCTGAAACTATTTGATGAGGGACATTCTACATATGTGAACGCAATCGTGACTAATGACGAAACTTGGCTATACTATTATGATGTGCCGACCAAGGCTCAAAACAAAGTTTGGGTATTTGACGATGAGGATACACCCGTTATTGCCAGAAAATCTCGATCTTAAAAAAAAAAAATCTGGTGCGTGCTCGCAACACACAACTTTCACTTACCAACTTACTTAGATTAGAAATTATAGCGTTTTGTTAATTGCCACTTCTCAAATGAACAGAACAGCGTTAATTATGAACAATGGTCTGTCATTAAAGGCGTACTCCGCATGCGTGGGCTCAACGAGTTTTATGAGTTGACTGAATATTTTTCTTTTTTTTTCCTCTTTATATTTTCTTTATTTTTATCATATCTCATATTTAGCCATTTCTTATTTTTAGACAGTTAATTAATAAAAAAAAAGCCCCCTTAGAACATTTTAATGATGATAAAGCTTACCTGATATTAAAGAAAACCTAATTTTTATTAAACATGACGAATTTGATAAAAATCGTTAAAGCCGTTTTTGAGATAATTCAAAAAAAGGTAAAAATTGGAAAAAAAGTCATGAAATAAAGTGCCCCCTCAGTTGGACCAATTTTGATGAAATGTTGGCTTTTACATATTTGGTATATACATACATCGAATACCCAGTTTCTTCAAAATCGTTAAAGCCGTTTTTGAGTAAATAAAACATATGTACACGTGAAATTGGTACAAAGTTTATTAAGTAAAGTCCCCCCTCCGGTTGATCAATTTGATGAAATTTTTACAGTCGTATCTCGGGCATATACATACATCATATACTTAGTTTGATCAAAATCGTTAAAGCCGTTTTTGAGTAAATAAATAAAACACGTGAAAATGATACAAAATTTATTAATTAAAGTCCTCCTTCCGGTTAATCAATTTTGATGAAATTTCATCAGTCATATCGCGGCCATATAAATAGATCAAATATTCAGTTTAATCAAAATCGTTAGAGCCGTTTTTGAGAAAATCGAAAAAAACGTAAAAAGTTATTAAATAAAGTACCCCCTCCCTTTGAGCAATTTTGATGAAATTTTTGCTGTCACATCGCGGGCATATACCTACACTAAATACCCAATTTCAGGTTCCTATGGTTTATAGTTTTTGAGCTAGTCTGTTCACACACACACACACACACACACAGACACACACACACACACACAGACCATTTCGCGGGACTTGGTTATTTCGACTCAGGGGGTCACAAAACGTGTATTTCCGTTGAAAACCGGAAGTCGAAATTTTTCACGATCGCAATACTTCCACTTACTATATATTTCATATATAGGTAAGTGAAAGTAAAAATCTGTTGCGATGCGCGCAACACACAACTTTCACTTACGAACTTACTTGGATTAGAAATCGACGTGTTTCGATAACATGTAAATGCCATTCCCCAACTTCACACATTTAAGTATATACTTATATTTGTAGATCTCCATAAGTTATAGAGTATCTGTAAAGCAAAATTTGATAATTCTCAGCACTTTTCGATTCATTATTGCCAATTTATATATGAAGGGACTAATTTCATTAACATTAACGAGTTTTTTTTACTGCTAGCTTGTTTTTTACTAAGAGTTGCTTTTTGCAAATATGTCGTGAAGGTGAATCGATAGGTGTATTTTAAGCCGTTTTTGAGTAAACAAAAATAAACACAGAGTAAATGAGACAACAGATATTAAGTAAAGTCCCTCTCCGTTTAACCAATTTCGATGAAATTTCGGCTGTCGCATCACGGGCATATACATACATCAAAAACCAAGTTTAATCAAAATCGTTAAATCCGTTTTTGAGTAAATAAAAAAAAACATGTGAAAATGGGACAACATTTATTAAGTAAAGTGCCCCCTCCAATTAATCGATTTTGATGAAATTTTTACTGTCGCATTGCGGGCATATAGATACACCAAATACCAAGTTTAATCAAAATCGTTTGAGCCGTTTTTGAGAAAATCGAAAAAAACCTAAAAATTAGGTAAAATTCTTTAAATAAAGTACCCCCTACGTTTGACCAATTTTGATGAAATTTTAGCTGTCACATCGCGGGCATATACATACACTAAATACCCAATTTCAAGTCTGTGCGGTTTATAGTTTTGGAGCTAGTCTTCACATACACACACACACAGACCATTTCGCGGGACTTGGTTAATTGGACTCAGGGGACCCCAAAACGTGTATTTCCGTTGAAAACCGGAAGTCGAAATTTTTCACGATCGCAATACTTTCCTTACTATATATTTCATATATAGGTAAGTGAAAGTAAAAAGATGATCGCTGTATTTTTCAGATCAAGTGGAATTGTAGAGCGTCTTGTTTTGGAGACACAGTAGACAGTCACTGCTCAGTGGTACATTGAGTAGTGCCTGCCTAAAGTCATAGAGTCTATGAAAAACCTGAGACCAAAGTCAAGAATGGGCACCTGGTACCTCCACCATGACAACGCACCAGCTCACCGTGCTAGAGCCTGCACCGAGTATTTGGCCACTACTGGGCTGAAACTTCTTGAGCATCCTCCTTACAGTCTACACCTTGCTCCCTGTTACTATGTGCTATTCCCACATGTGAAAATGAAGCTGAAAGGAAAACGTTTTTCAAGCGATGAGGACCTTCTGAGGTCTTGGGACAACGAATGTGCCTCAATCCCAGATGAAACTTGGCAGAGCTGGTTTAATGACTGGTTTCGACGTATGTAGAAGTGTATCTAATGTCGTGGAAATTGCTTTGAGAAAATTAAATAAATAAAGCTGTGCAAACCTTTTTAGTACCCTTTGCATATGCCTAAAATTTAATTTCCCGGATATCACTGGTGAAAATAAAAACTTATTTTACAATAAAATATTTTATTTAACTTTGTAGAGAAAATACGTGATCCTCAAATTATTTAAAGCTTTTAAGGTGTGAAAAAATATGGTATAAGATAATATTTAATTAACTATATTTTAGTTAAGAAACTTTAGTTCCGTAATAGTTTTCTGAATGCAATAAAATGTAATTTTTAGGGGAACAGTAATCGTTCCAGAATTTCCAGAAAGATATCGATTTCCAGAAAGATATAAGAAACAGATGAGTGCCCCCTCACTTTATTTCATAAATTTTGTCTCATTTTCTCTGATACACAATGGGATCGATCCTTGCATAATCCTGGACGGAAATGTCCATCCCATGATTACTCGTCCCATTGTTGGAATGTGCAGTGCCTGGACAATGTGTAATATTTCATCACACAGTGACACATACCGGTTCTCGTGAACTTTTAGACACGTGTGATACCATGCCTAGAAATAAATTGTTTTGTTTTATAAAGATCTTTGTTCAGTGAGTAACTATAAAAACACAGGCGTTTTTTATCACGTTACCTTTGTTTTCTCGAAACGAAGATCAATATTGCTGTTTGGGATGAGTATACATAAATTGGATTATGAAACTTTCCAGAAAAACGTCTCACTTCCACTTGCCTACATATGAAAGTATTGCGTAAGGGAAAGTATTGCGATCTTGACAATTTTCGAATTTGAAATTACTTTTGAAGGGGTCATGTTGAGGAGGTCTCAGAACACACCGGGATAGATCATGACAGCATTTATAAAAATATTTAAACAAACAATTTGAGTACATCTATATCGGATCGTCTTCTATTTTTAAGTAACAAATCTGGTGAGATGCGCGCATCACACAAATTTCAATTACGAACTTACTTGGATTAGAAATCGACGTGTTTCGATAATACATAAATCCCATTCCTCAACTTCACACATTTATATGCTTATATTTGTATATCTCCATAAGTTATAAAGTATTTGAGTTGTAAACCTTGAAAGTTTTCAATACTTTTTTATTCATTATTGCTTATTTCTTTTCTTAAGGGACCTAATTTCATCAACAGTCGAGTTTTTTTTTTACTACTTGCTTTTTATTTACTGCGAGTTGCGTTTTGTAAATATATCGTGAAAAAGAATCCATAGGATTAGCTAAGTTTTTCTCTTATGCCTTTCTCGAAAACGAGAACGATTACTGTTCCTCCAAAATGACTACATATAGCATTCAGAAATCTATTATGGAACTAAAGTTTCTAAACTAAAATATAAACAATTAATCTAAAATCGGAAAAAAAACGTAAATATGAGACAAAATTTATTAAGTTTTTTACTTTCACTTACCTATATATAAAATATATACTTAGGGAAAATATTGCGATCGTGAAAAAATTCGACTTCCGCTTTTCAACGGAATTACACGTTTTTGGGTCCCCTGAGTCCAAATAACCCCTTATGTGCCGCGAAATGGTCTGTGTGTGTGTGTGAACAGACTAGCTCAAAAACTATAAGCCGTACAAAACTGAAATGAGGTATTTGGTGTGTATATATATATGCCCGCAATGTGACAGCAAAACTTTCATCAACATTGGTCAAACGGAGGGGATGCTTTATATAAAGGCTTTTGTTTAATTTTTACGTTTTTCTCGATTTTCTCAAAAACGTCTCTACGATTGTGATCAAACTCGGTATTTCGTGTATGTGAATGCCCGCGATGTGACCGTCAAAATTTCATCAAAATTGATCAATTGGAGGGGGCACTTTTCTTAATAAATGTTGTCCCATTTTTAAATGTTTTTTTTTTTTTATTTACTCAAAAACGGCTTTATTGATTTTGATTAAACTCCGTTTTTCATACCCGCGATGCGACAGCCGAAATTTCATCAAAATTGGTGAAACAGAGGGGGTACTTTATTTAATAAACTTTGTCTTATATAAACTTGTTTTTTTATTTACTCAAAAACCGCTGTAATGATTTTGAACACGCTGGATTTTTGGTGTATGAATATGCTCTCGATGTGACAGCCAAAATTGGTCAAAAGCAGGGGGCAATTTATTTCATAACTTTTTTTCCAATTTTTACATTTTTTTCTATTATCTCAAAAACGATTTTAATGATTTTGATCAAATTCGTCATGTTTAATGAAAATTATGTGTTCTTGAATATCAGGTAAGCTTTATACATTATTAAAATGTTCTAAGGGGGCTTAAATGGGGAACGGGCCTTTTTAGTTTTCCTATTAAGTACCTTTGTTTTTGTTTATATGGAGAAAATAAGAGAGTTACGTTACGCCTAAAACTAAGGAATTGCTAAGTATGAAATATTAAAAAAATCAAGTAAACATATAGAAGAGAAAAAAAGAAAAATATTCCGTCAACTCATAAAATAGGTTGAGCCCACGCAAGCGGAGTACGCCTTTAAAGGCCGACCACTCTTCATAATTAAAGCTGTTCTCTTTATTTAAGGGAAATTATTTGTTTTATGGTAATTAAATGAAGTTTTCAACAACTACATAGAGAATTATAAAATTATACGACTTGGAGTATTATGCTTGCATTGCCCAATTATACCAAGTAAAAAAATGTTATTCAATAATAAAAAAAAATAGTGTTTATTATAGAGCAAATAAAAACAAAAATAAGAAACGAATGTTGAAAAATATGTGACTCTGAGAAATGATAATTCAAAAAAGAACGTCAATTTCTAATTTAAGTAAGTTGGTAAGTGAAAGTTGTTTGTTGCGCTCATAGCACCAGACTTTTTGGTTTATATATTTTGAGCTAGTAGGTTCAGACATACAGACATACATTTTATTTGCAATATAATTTGCGTTGTTATTTATGAGAAAAAGTATGATTTTTAACTATACTTATGCCTCCCTTCTATATCTTCTCAATGTTATTTTCGTACGTATAAAAACATATTGAAATGTTAGAAAATATACTCTGCTAATTATAAGGAACAGTAAAGAGAGAGAGCGAGTTGAAAAGACAATCGGATTTCTTCTTAAATAATGGCTCCATTGAGGCACAACTCTTTTGTCCCTTCAATAATGGAAGCTAATTTAGGCCTGGCCTCCCGGCGATAACAAAGCAGGATGGAAAATGTTTTCTCAGCTCTAAATCTTACTTCGGTTCCTTCTTCTTCAGGAAATGCCACGGAGGTAGAAGATGCGTGGGGGTATATTCAAGGCCTGGCACTCCGAAATATCAAGTCTTTAGGAACTGAAGAATCCTTACGATTCATTTTTATCGAATACTCGTTAAACATATTGTAACAAATCGTGAGTTGAAATAATTTTTATTGAACGAAAATAAGTTTGTACATTACCACAAACTATCAAAAAGCAAGATAATTAAATAGGTTATCACTTTGTTTGTAACCACACAGCAACACAAAAATAACCAGACATCTTCAGCTTCAAAACAAGACTAAGGGCCGTATTTATGAACGTTCCTAAGGAAGCAGTTAATTTAACGTTTAAGCTTAAGTGTTCCATTAGATAATTCTCATTTTATGAAACTTCCTTAATACTTCCTTTCCTTAACTAAGTATGCATTTATTAGGGTGCAAATTTAAGGCGACCTTAACTAAACAACCAATCAGAGAAGATTGATAAGAGTACTCCCTTGATTGATAAGTGTAACCTCCCTTACCTGACATCAGTGTTAACTTCACTCTTGTTAACTGTGTTGTTTCGAGTGTTTTAAGTAGTTAATGTGGCAATTACAGCTGTAGAACAATAAGAAAATGATAATTGGAGTAGAAATCACTCAAAGTCGAATATTGTACAAACATTGTTAGTGTAAAAGAACAAACAAATGTATACAATATTTCATCTAACCTATTTCAAAACAACTTAATAGATGCTTCAGGATATTTGTGGATATTTGGGGTCAAGTTAAAAGTTAGTCTTTTGTGATCGTTGTTGTAGTATTGTCATTGGCGGATCCAGGGGGGGGGGGGGGGTGTGGGGGCTGCAGCCCCTCCCTTTGGAAAATTTTTCTTCATTTAAAGATAGAATTTGACTTTCCTTAATGTAAGGGAGCAATTTAAAAAACAAATAATGTGCAGAACAAGTAGAATTTTAGTTGAGGGAAAGGAACATAAGGTAAAAAAGCTGATTAGCAGATCCAAATGAAGGTCTGTGGGGCTGCAGCCCCCCCTCTTTAGGACTGCAGCCCCCCTCCTTTACGATCGGCTGGAACCGCCCATGTATGGCTGCATCGATTACTGTTTGGATGTTAAGGTCCTCGTGTAATTAGTAATTGTCACATAGTCTGGTGCGTCTACTATCTTCCTCAATACTTTTGGATTGAAGGATTGGATGATTGGATATTTAAGGGCTTTGCAGTGCCCTATAGTTCTATCGTTTACATTGATAGAGGTTTAAGTAGTACTTTGTATGTTGTAAGTCTCTTAGTTAAGGATAATTTAGAGCGTCTGCCGAGTAAGGTAGATAACACAGTCCATATCGTTTGTTTAATAGCACTCCTATTAGTCTGGTATTGATATTCCATGTCAGTCTTTTGTCCAGGTGAAGTCCCAAACATCACTCTTCTTGAGAACTAACCTGCGATATAGTGTCAAATTCTTTTTACTAATTTATTAATAGTTTCTATTTACTTTGGTTTTATTAAACTTAATAAATATATTCACAATAGAAGAGCTTCATTCAAAAGCTTTGGGTTTAGCTATTTGCAATGTTTCATTCACTTTGTGTTGTGTAAAATAACACTTGCACTATCTAAAGAAATAAAATAGACAATCACTTCCCAGCTCGTAAAATGCATGACACGAATAGCCTTTTATTTTGTACATTAAGTACGAGTATAAAACTCAAATGACTATCTCTACATCCACTATTTAAAGGACTTGTCGTGATATGTACATGCTATTTCTTAAACGAAACATTTATAATTTGAGGCTTAAGATATTACAAAAGTTATTGGCAAATAATGTTAATAGTAAAACAATCTGGTGCGATGCGCGCAACACACAACTTTCACTTACCAACTAACTTTGATTAGAACTTTACTTATTTCGCTAAATGCCATTTTTCAAAGTCACAAATTTTTCCATATTCATTTACTTGTATTTGCTCTTTAATGTACACTATTTTTTTACTATTAAATAAAAGTTTTTACTTGTGATAATTCGGCAATGCAAGCATAATACACCAAATCGTCTGATTTTATAATTCTCTATGTGGTTGTTAAAAACGTCATATAGTTTCTTCATATGAAATAAATAATTTCCCTTTATTGACATAACATCTTTAATTATAAAGCATCGGTCTGTCATTAAGGGCATACTTCGCATGCGTGAGCTCAACGATTTTTATGAGTTCACGGAATAGTTTCCTTTTTTTCTCCTGTATATGTTTCCTTGATTTTTTCATATTTAGCCATTTCTTATTTTTAGGCGAAACGAGAGACTGGTAATTTCTCCATATAAACAAAAACAAAGGTACTTTATAGGGAAACAAAAAAGGCGCATTCCCTATTTAACCGCGCTCAGAAAATTTTAATAAAGATAAAGCTTAGTGTATATTAAAGTATAGTTGATTATCATTAAACATATGAATTTAATAAAAATCGTTAAAGCTATTTTTGAGAAAATCGAAAAAAAAAAAAAAACCAAAAACGTAAACATGGGAAAAAAGTTATGAAATAAAGTGCCCCCTCCGTTGATTTTGATGAAATTTTTGCTGTCACATCGCGGGCAAATACATAAGCCAAATACCCAATTTCAGGTTCGTACGGTTTATAGTTTCTGAGCTAGTCTGTTCACACACACACACACACAGACCATTTCGTGGGACTTGGTTATAAGGACTGAGGGGACCCCAAAACGTGTATTTCCGTTGAAAACCGGAAGTCGAAAATTTTTACGATCGCAATACCTTCCCTTACTACATATTTCATATATAAGTAAGTGAAAGTAAAACTACAGAGCGGTCAGAACGAGGATTTTTTTTTAATCTGAAACAATTTTACATGTAAACCCTATTACAAGTGATCCACATCAAAAATTCCAAATGTTTAATGATCATCTTAGAAGTAGACACAGTTTCGGGGAATTTATATTAATTTTCTTATATTTCTCATATAGCTACATTTTTTTTTTTTTTTTATGTATGATCTGAATAATCGCGTAGATAATTGTTTAAATTTTTTTTTTTTAGTCTCATTTTTTTATTTGTTATTATAATGTGCAGAGTCTTTATAAGCCAGCATATTTCATTTTTAGCCCTTCGTGCAACAAGTGCTAAATTGGACATACAGCCGGAAGTGATGCTGCGGAATCGAATAGGTAAATATTGCACAGTACGCAAAATACTTCAATAAACAGCACAAGCGATTTAGTCAAATAAACCTTCCAAAAAGTCAGATCCTAGCGAACTATAGGCAGGATGACTGTTCCTCTAATATTAGCCTATTGTTAACGTGGCTAGCAAGGTACAATAGACACCGTAACTAATATGTATTATTAAATAAACAAAGATTTAAGTTAAGAAATAACATCATGAAAACTATTGTAAAGACATAAGTTCCAATGTCAATGTGTCTAATGTTATTTTTCCAGTATATACACATCAGAAGAATAACATATAAGAACAACATTTTTATTTTTAAAAAAAACAGTTTTTTCGCCTGGAACATTACTTAAAAAATTTCTGTTAAGCATTATAAAGAATACCAGATTGAATTTTTTTTTTTTTTTAATATTTTTATAACTGCCCACCCTTTTATATTGACAAAAACCGAATTCCACATAAGGACTCCTTTTCGACAGAAAGATGACATGGGGCCCGCATGTCAAAATGAAAAAAAAGAAATCTTGGCAAAAGACTCATATTCTCTACCCACTACTTTCTAAATCGTGAATTCCTTGATCATAACCAAACTGTCACTAACGATCAGTATTAATTGAATAATTATTGTGGGTAACCACCTTGTTTTTAAATTATTTTAAATAATTTATTTTTGAAGAGAAAAGATTTGGCCCGCCGGGAATCGAACCTGGGTCTTCCGTGTGACAAGCGCGGTATGCTTACCATTGCACCACGGAGCTCGCTTCCAAACGGTGCCAAATCCTTCCCCTTCACTGACACCTCTCCCACGATCTAGCAAGTTTTGCGAGTATTTACGAGAGATGGACAATTTTGGGCATCTCTTGACGTTTGTCAATTTTTAAATTATTTTATATTAATTTAATCATTATTGTGGGTAACCACCTTGTTTTTAAATAATATATTTCTGAAGAGAAAAGATTTGGCTCCGTCCGTGGTGCAATGGTAAGCATACCGCGCAGGTCACGCGGAAGACCCGGGTTCGATTCCCGGCTGAGCCAAATCTTTTCTCTTCAAAAATGAATTATCAAAAATAATTTAAAAACGAGGTGGCTACCAACAATAATGATTAAATTAATATAAAATAATTTAAAAATTGACAAACGTCAAGAGATGCCCACAATTGTCCATCTCCCGTAAATACTCGCAAAACTTGCTAGATAGGGGGGAGGTGTCAGTGAAGGGGAAGGATTTGGCACCGTTTGGAAGCGAGCTCCGTGGTGCAATGGTAAGCATACCGCGCTTGTCACATGGAAGACCCAGGTTCGATTCCCGGCGGAGCCAAATCTTTTCTATTCAAAAATAAATTATTTAAAATAAAGATATGTAATGTGATCAAATTAGCCCGGTTGAAGCGAGCAATTTAGGAGAAACGTCCATCATTTGTCAATAGAGGCGGAATTTTATTCCATCATAACAATGTGGGGCCCCATGTTGCAAAACACCCTCCCACCGTATTCCCCAGACTTGGCTATGTCTGTATCTGTGATAATCCGAAGGTCTTACTTCGGATTATCACCTTTTCCGCAGTCTCCAAAACTCATTCAGCGACAAGAACATGAATTCAGTCGATGAGGTGAAAAACTAGGTGTTTTTTTCAGAACAGGCATTCAAAATTTGGTTTAAAGATGGCAAACTGTTATACAACAAGATGGTAAATACATTTTATATTGGACGTGTTTCATTGATTTTATCCTATACCTTGTAGTACGCCATTAAAAACCGACATTACTTATGGGATGACCTGAAATATGTAGACGCATCATCATCATATTCCTTCCCCTTCTACTGCTGTGCAGTGTGGGGATGCCCTCTATAGAGCTTGACCCAGGTATCGTTCTCCTGTACCAGTTCTCTCCTCTTGTTCCAGTCCAGTCCTCGCTTCCTGAACGCTTCCCGTACACTTTCTTCCCAGGTGATCCGTGGTCTTCCTCTTGGCCTTCTTCCGTCAATTCTCGTCTCATACGTAATCCTTGCCGTTCTTTCGATGTTCATCCTTTGGAGGTGCCCAAACCATCTCAGTTTATTTTCTTCTAGAATGGTTTCTACAGGCTGTACCTCGAGGTTCGATCTTATAGTTGTATTGCGGATCCTGTCTCTCCTTGTCTTTCCTTCAACCTTCCTCAAGTATCTCATCTCCATTGTCTGGATCTGACTTTTGTGTTTCGAGGTGAGGGTCCATGATTCGGAGGAGTAAGATAGGATGGGCAGGAACGTTGACTTGTAGACCGATATCTTTATCTTCTTCGTCACTTCTCTCTTGTTGAGGAAGCCTTTCCGGATTGAGTGGAACATTCTTCCAGCCGCTCCCAGTCTTTGCGATATCTCCCCATCGATATAGCCACTTCCGTTTATCCAGGCACTCAAATACTTAAAATCATGCACCCGCTCTAAGATCTGTCCTTTCAGCCTCAGTACTCTCATAACATGGCGGGGACGTCTTCCTATTCTCATGCATTTTGTCTTATCTGCATGTTAATGCTAGACAGCTCTTCTTGCATGACGTTCAAGTTGTATTGTAGGTCCCGGTCGTCCGCAGCAAATATGACGAGGTCATTTATGTAGACGCAAAACAGATAATACCCAAATTTTCTTCTCATGAAACTCACTCATATCTAAAATTTTCATTCCCGAACAATTTAGTTCAGTTCTTCAATTCAGTAGCCATTATAATATATGCGGAGAATGGCTAGCTCATCTTAAAAATAGGTTAAGATTCTAGTTTTAATAGAGAAGTATAAGTTTGAAAACCGTTGAAGGTTGAGCATTCATATAACTAGGTTTATAAAGACATACAAAGGGCACCTGAATACATTAGCATACAAGATGAATCCTAACACCTATGCTCTCTCACGAACCTTTCTATCTCAATGGGATGTTCCCAGGTAAAACTTACACTGCATCTGTAAATGAGCTCATTCTCTATTAATTATACTAGAATTAATGTCTATATTTAATTTAATAAATATTTTATATATATATATATATATATATATATATATATATATATATATATATATATATATATACAATATATAGACAATCAGCAGATGTGATGGCATGTGAGGCATGGGAAAGGATAGCACCCAACAGTACCTCTTGTCTCGCTTGATTCAGATATTCAGGTCGGTTAAAGAAGGAGATCTCTCATCCAACGCCATTTTAATCTCCTCCTCACATTCAAGTGTATATGTCCGTGTAGGTTAGTGTGGAAACATTTGTAAAGAGTCTTGATGTGTTGATCGACTGTTGGCTTGTGGAAGTCAGTATGTAAGGTTTGATTAGTCACGTACCAAGGTGCTTTTGAAATGAGTAGTAATAATTTTGACTGAAAGGTCTGGAGTTTTTGTAAATGTATTTTTTTAGCAATGCCGTAAATCTGTGAACAGTATATCCATATAGGTTTAGGTAAGTATGTGTACGTATTTAGTTTTTGTCTCAGTCTTAATTTTGAGGATTTAGAAAAAAGTGGGAAAAGTAGCTTTAGTCGTTGGTTTAGAGTTTCTCTTTTCATTTTAACGTTCGGGCCCCATGTCATCCTTCTATCGAGAGTTAGCCCGAGGTACTGTACTGTGTTTGTTTGGGGCTATATTTAAAGCTTAAAATCTTCTATATATTATACCGAAAAGGTTTTTCTTGGGTTTTTTTTTTCGGTACGCCATAATATCTTGATACTAGATCATATTCGATGATTGAGGTATCAATTTAAAGATGTCCTTCACCTCCAGGTGCGGAAAATGATCAGACCACTCAGAAAACTTCAAGAGAGTAACCTTAAATATAAGAATACTTTATTTGTACATAACTCAAAAACTTTCGATTTTTCGACTATTATATAAGTGCATGTTCTCTGTATTTCCTAAAAATTTATAAATAACCATAGAAATTGTATTATTAGTTTTAATGTACACCATTTTGAATCCTGTTTATGTTGTAGTTTACATAACGGTGAAAAATTCTCTTCTATACACTTACTCTGGTGTGTTTGCTTGGTCTAAAATTAAGGCTGGTATAAAATTAAGTTGATTGTTTAATATAGTATGCCGATTCGCACGGGACAAGTTGTAAACAAATATTTTGATATCTATCCTTGCCGACGATCGGGGATATAATTTTCGAAAGATTTTTAGAGCGTAAAGTTCATTTGCGCAAAACTTTCTAACTCTCGTTTTTGGTCGCTTGTTTAAGTGGGTGAATTGTACAGACAGCAGCCTTACCATGGTATTAACCATAAAATATATCCCTGCAGTAACATTTTACACGTAGCAACAATAATAATCTTCCTAAATATTTTGTTTAGTTAGTTTTACATATTTATAAAATTATTTATTTGATATATACTCACACAAAAATTATAAATAAATATATAAATATACATGCTTGTAATGTATGCTTAAATCAGTACGGTAATACGTGATAAGTATCGCATTTCACCTGTCTGCCTGTAGAAGAACTAAATTTCTTACTCCAAAAGGACAATAATATAATGTTATAATATGATATGTTACTTGAAACGTCAATTTTCCATCAATTTTATCTCTCCTACTTAGAACAAGATTAATGGTTTGTTTTCAAACATATTTATCAGCAAAATTTGATTGTCAAACAATTAATACCTTAGCGAAATGCAATTTTTCGAGTCTGACAAGATAATGGAACCCCAAAAAAATACAAATATAATTGAAGGGTAACATTAACTAAATTGGGTCTTTTTTGTTTTATGACTAAATATTACTAAACCGTGATTTAATAGGAACATATATTTTTTTTATACGTTTTTACCCTCAATAAAGCAACAATCAAAAGATTTTGTTTCTTGGCCCTCTCAGGCGAAACGAGAGACAGATAATTTCTCCATATAAAGAAATACAAAGGTACTTTATAGGAAAACAAAAAAGGCCCCTTCCCCATTTAAGCCACCTCAGAACATTTTTATGATGTTAATACTTATCTGATATTAATGGATACATGATTTTCATTAAACATGACGATTTGGATCAAAACCGTTCAAGAAGTTTTTTGAGAAAATCGAAAAAATATAAAAATGAGACAAAATTTATCAAATAAATTTTTCCCTCCGTTTGACCAATTTTCATGAAATTTCGGCTGTCACATCAGGGGCACATCCAATTTCAGGTTCGTTCGGTTTATAGTTTTTGAGCTAATCTGTTCAGTCTAGTCAGGGACCACAAAACGTTTATTTCAGTTGAAATCGCTATACTTTCCCTTAATATACCTATATTTCATTTGTAGGTTAGCGAAAGTAATATCTAGTAACTTGAAAAGAAAAATTTAATATTTTAACGATTCGGTGACTTCTTTCTTCCATAATTCGGGGGCATTGTGGAAATCGTCAATAAAAGCAGTAGTTATTTCACTCGTCCACTCCATGTTGCATGCTAAATCCGATCCGTAGGCTGTCGGGTAGACGGCAACACTGTTCCACACCTTGCATCTTGTTGACAGGCAACAACGATCAACTTGTAGCTTGCGGCCAAGAGATTTTTGTCGCTATTACAGTCGAATTCCGCGTTGGTATTAGTATTATTATTTATATTTTTTTTTCTTTTTTTTTCAACGGAATTCCAATGTCCAAATGTTTGATAGAGAATAGTAAAAATAGCAATCATATTCGAGCGGAATCCTAGTTTGAAGAATAGGAACTCTCTAATGTTGATAAAAATAGACTTCCGAAAATCTGTTACAACGAGCTATTACTGAATACCCAAACCGGACTAAATTCCTCTATAAAATATAATTGGTGCTTGCAGTTGCAAACATGTCTGAAGAAAATCGGCGAAGAAGAACTAGTTTTCACCAAAGAACCGTATTCAATAAAACAAAAAATAGGTGCAATTCTATCAAAATTCCAGTTATATCTCCATAATACCGATCTTGAAGCTTTAAATAAATCACTATTCAACCCATTTTATAAAAATATCGCCCCTAACTCGCAATTAACAGCAGCCTATATTAGATCCAATTCCAACATTAATATCATCCGTTTAATAGCACAGCTCAGAACTGCAAATAACCACCACATTAGATTCAGCCACAAGAATAAATTCATAGAAATTACGCCATCTTCAATCTGCCCTATCTGCAATATGAAAACAGAAGAAAACCTCATCCACATACTCTGCATTTGTCCTCATTATAATAGCGCAAGAAAGTACTTTTACCCAAATATCACCACGACAAACTTCATTAATATACTCGACCCAGAATCAAAGGATAAAGCTACAAAACTGTCTAATTTCGCATCCACTATACTTAAAATAAGGACATTCATAACCTTTATTTCATTGTAAAAATTTATTGTTAGCATATCATATTTCTTTTCTTTTTTCTTTTGTATATTGTAATTATTATTTCAATGTAGATCAGACTCACTTGTATAGGGTCATGCCCTTAAAACATGTAAATAATAAATAAAAATAAATAATAATGTTGATAAAAATTAGAAAAAAACGGACTAACGTGGATTAGTCGGTGTCATACTCCCGTATGACCATTAGTTCAATTAGGGATGCAAATGAATAAAAAAATTAGTTATGGAGAAATTAACAATTTTTTCTTCTCTAATTCACAATTAGGATAAATGCCAACCTTTCCAATTCAAAACCGTTGAACCATGAAATCGAAGTTATAAACCTTAATAACCGCTCTTTGGAAAACCGCGAAGGATTATAATTGCATCTCGGATAAAGTTCTAATCTCTTTCCCACGACTGGCAAGATCTCTAGACATCTTCCCATAGCCTCGCTCATCGCTGGATATAACACTGATTTAACACCTGTTCCCACCAAGAGGGAGAGAGGGTTGTTGAGCCGAGAGAGAGAGAGACTGGGGCGTGATGTCACGCACAATTAGTGACGTCACGGTTTATTATTGATGACGACAGGCAGCGTGACAACTGTTCACGCTCTTATCTCACGGTGAGCCCGGAGATAAGCGGATACGCTCGTGATAAACACCAACACACCTCCAATAGTTTACCAATCGCTCAGTTTCAACTCAGCTGGACAACGTCGAATGGAATGTGTGCTACGTGGCTTCAAGTCATCACCTTAAGGTACCGAGTGCTATAAATATTTATTTTTAAAACTAAAACTTGTAAATCACATTTATTAAACATTATTTATGTTTATTAAACATTCTATCGCTTTACAAATATTCTTTTTATTTGTGTATTCTGCCTCTTGTACTTGTTATCCTGCTGCCCCATACCTGATTTTTGGCATTGTAATTGCCACTGCATAAAAATCTAACCAAAAGAAGCTATTAACCCATCTAATGTTTGAGCTGATAATTGTTTACCAGGGGGGCAATAAAGAGCAGCAATAGTAATTTCAAAATGAGAATCATCTTCACCTCAATCGAGGCGCATTGGAAGCTTTCACTAGCTTAATTGAAGAATTAACTAATTTCGCTCCTTATAAGGTTGAGGGTACCCCCTCTAGCTCTGTTTGCCATCGTTGGTCTTAGTTTGGATTTTTTATTAAAGTAAGGGAACATTTTGTAAATAATTTTTACTTTCACTTACCTATATATGAAATATTGCGGAATTATTATCGGAAGTATTGCGATCGTGAAAATTTTCGATTTCCGGTTTTCAACGGAAATACACCTTTTGGGGTCCCCTGAGTCAAAATAACCAAGTCCCGCGAAATGGTCTGTGTGTGTGTGTGTGTGTGTGTGTGTGTGTGTGTGTGTGTGTGTGTGTGTGTGTGTGTGTGTGTGTGTGTGCGCGTGTGTGTGTATGAACAGACTAGCTCAATAACTATTAACCGTGCGAATCTGAAATTGGGTATTTAGAGTATGTATAAGCCCGCGATGTGACAGCAAAAATTTCATCAAATTTGCTCAAAGGGAGGGGGTACTTTATTTAATAACTTTTTAAGTTTTTTTCGATTTTCTCAAAAACGGCTCTAACGATTTTGATTAAACTGGGTATTGAATCTATTTATAAGCCTGAAATATGACTGTAAAAATTTCATCAAAATTGATCAACCGGAGGGGGGACTTTACTTAATAAATTTTGTATCATTTTCACATGTTTTTTTATTAACTCAAAAACGGTTTTAACGATTTTGATTAAACTGGGTATTTGATCTATTTATAAGCCTGAAATATGACTATAAAAATTTCATCAAAATTGATCAACCGGAGGGGGGACTTTACTTAATAAATTTTGTATCATTTTCACATGTTTTTTTATTAACTCAAAAACGGTTTCAACGATTTTGATCAAAGTTGGTATTTGATGTATTTATATGCCAAAGGTGTGATAACCATAATTTCATCACAATTGATCAACCGGAGGGGGGACTTTACTTAATAAATTTTGTATCATTTTCACGTGTTCTTTTTTATTTACTCAAAAACGGCTTTAACGATTAACAAAAATAAGATATGAATGTAGAAAAATGTGTGACTTTGGGAAATGATAATTAGCAAAACACGTCAATTTCTAATCTAAGTAAGTTGGTAAGTGAAAGTTGTGTGTTGTGCGCACGCACCAGATTTTTTTTGCTGCGTCAGTTTTCCTAATTATGTGTTCCGTGAAAGTGAGGTATTTGCCCACCGAAAAAAATAATAGAATTCGTCAAATATACAACCAATCCGAAGATACTCTTAAGATAAGACAAAGCGCCAATTCGTGAAAATAAAGTATCATATGGAGAAGTTTGGTATAATCAATCAATAGGGCATGCTGTAATTAACTAATATTTTATGTATATTGATATTTTTTAATATCATTATATTTCATTAAATTTGATTGGTTAAACTCCTATAATGTGATAAAATCGTTTTTTTTATTTAATTGTTTACTTTCGGGGGGGGGGGGGGTTAGTTACAGTCTCTTCCTGCCAAAATATTGGGGGACACTTCCTCCACGTCCCTCTTTTTCCTTTCTTCAACTAGAGCCACTAAACCTGAATGAAAAAAAAAAATATCACATTATTTTTTTTTTTAACATTCAAAGGAAAACCCAAGTCAAAATTTTTTGAGCTAGCATGAACTAGTTATGTTACATTACAGTGAGGAATAAATGAAAAAATGATAATAAGCAAACGGTCTTGTTTCTGTGGTATTCATTTACAAGGAATAGTGAATTTGCATCGACATAGAAACTATAATGGGAATGTGAGATAAGATGATAATACCTTAGCAGAGCATTAGCTGCACTGTGAGAACATGAAAAGTTTACTCGTTTTACTCTTTGTGAAGAATGAAAGGTGTAAAATATTCGTAGCTTGTGTTCTGTCATATAATGAGAATATTATAGCCCCAAACTTTCAATTTTAGAATTTATTTTTTTCTAACTGAAATTGTATTGTTTTATTGTATTTATTATTGTAACTGAAATAGCGACTTTGCACATCGTTAAGTATCAAACAATGAATCGGTAGAGTTCAACCTGCACAACCAACTATAAAAAACTTGAAAGAATACAGAACCTTTGTATGAGAATCATTAACAACTATCCCCGTTACCCGGAAATATCTACCATGATCAAAGAACTAGATCTACCCACAACATATCCAACAATTTGCCCTAACACATACCTCCAAATATTTCAGTAACACAACAGCCTTTACGAACCCATTAATATAAGAAATAGGAAACTATAACAAAAACTCACTCAAACGCTACGCCTGGTGATCAGCAGGTCCTTTAATTTGAGGAATGAGAAATACCGGAATCATTTAGTGATCCAGTATAATTTACTATAATTTTAACCTCAAAGACTTCGTATTCATCCTCGGCAATTCAATCATTAAACGGTTTATCTGACCGTGGCGTGAAGTCATTTATGAAAATAACTCTTTTTAACTCATTCGCCACCACGATATGCGGTCTAAATTACTATAATTCAAAACTATATTGGGTCTTTAAAACACTGCTCTGTCGATGATGTGATAGTTAGGCAACGTCTTAGAACAATATAATGGGAAAGAATTTTCTGAACTGATTGAAAAATAAACCCAACGTTTCATCACTTGAGGCTTCATCAGGATAAAAAAAAAAAAAAAAATCAGGTGCGATTTGCGCAACACACAAATTTCACTTACCAACTTACTTTTGTTTTGATAAATGTGTAACCGCCATTTAGCATTTTCACAAAAAAAAAACTTTTTTTTTTTTACATTTATTTACTTTTTTTGTTTTTCTCCATAGGGCATAGAGCATTACCATTTATATTGGAAAACTTTATAGTTCTCAATACTTTTCGACTCATTGTTATTTATTCCTTTATTTAAACGGACATAAAAAAAATCCTAATTTCGTTAACAGCGGAGTTTTTTTTTTTTTTTTTTTCAAATAGTATCGTGTGGGTAAATTATGCCTACAACTGGACCAATGTTTGTCTCATATGCCTTTCCAGAAACCGACAACGATTACTGTTCCTTTAAAACCACCTTATATTTCATTCAGAAATGAAATTAAAGTTTTCAAACTAAAATATAATTAGTAACAATATGGTGCGATGCGCGCAACACACAACTTTCACTTACCAACTTACTTTGATTAGAAATTGACGTGTTTTGTTAAATGCCATTTTTCAAAGTCATACAATTTTCCGTATTCATTTACTTATTACTTTCACTTACCTATATATGAAATATATAGTAAGTGGAAGTATTGCGATCGTGAAAAATTTCGACTTCCGGTTTTCAACGGAAATACACGTTTTGGGGTCCCCTGAGTCGAAATAACCAAGTTCCGCGAAATGGTCTGTGTGTGTGTGTGTGTGTATGTGAACAGACTAGCTCAAAAACTATAAACCGTGCGAACCTGAAATTTGATATTTAGTGTATGTATATGCCCGCGATGTGACAGCAAAAATTTCATCATAATTACTCAAAGGGAGGGGGTACTTTATTTAATAAATTTTATATCATTTTCTCGTGGTTTTTTTATTTACTCAAAAACGGCTTTCAAATTTTTGATCAAACTGGGTATTTAATGTTTTATATACCCGAGATATGACTTTAAAAATTTCATAAAAATTGATCAACCGGAGTGAGGACTTTACTCAATATATTTTGTATCATTTTCAAGTGTTTTTTTTTATTTATTTAAAAACGGCTTTAACGATTTTGATCAAACTGGGTATTTGATGTATGTACATGCCAAAGATGTGATAGCCAAAATTTAATCGTAATTGGTCAAACCGAGGGGGACTTTATTTCATAATTGTTTTACCAATTTTTACCTTTTTTCGATTATCTCGAAAACGGCTTTAACGATTTTCATCAAATTTGTCGTGTTTAATGGAAATTAGTTGATCATTAATACCAGGTAAGCTTTATTGTATTAAAATGTTCTGAGGGGGCTTAAATGGGGAAGGGGCTTTTTTTGTTTTCCTATAAAGTACCTTTGTATGTATTTGTAAGGAGAAATTATCTGTCTCTCGTTTCGCCTAAAAATAAGAAATGGCTAAATATGAGATATGATAAAAATCAAGTAAACATAGAGAGGAGAAAAAAAGAAAAATATTCAGTCAATTCATAAAACACGTTGAGCCCACGCATGCGGAGTACGCCTTTAAGGACAGACCATTGTTTATAATACAAAGCCGTTCTGTTCATTTAATGGAAATTATTTGTTTCTAAATGAAATATTCAACAAGGAGATAGAGAATTATAAAATCAGACGACTTGGAGTAGTAAGCTGGCATTTCCGAACTATCACAAGTAAATACTTTAAATCAATAATAAAAAATATTTTTTGAGCAAATTAAAACAAAAATAAGAAATGAATGAGGAAAAATTTGTAATTTAGGTAGTGGCAATTAACAAAACACATTAATTTCTAATCTAAGTAAGTAGGTAAGTGAAAGTTGTGTGTTGCGCGCATGCACCAGATTTTTTTTCTCCTGTATTTGTTTACTTGATTTTTTTCATATTTCATATTTATCCATTTCTTATTTTTAGGCAAAACGAGAGACGGATAATTTCTCCATATAAACAAATACAAAGGCACTTTATCGGAAAACAGAAAAGGCCCCTTCCTCATTTATGCCCTCTCAAAACATTTTAATAATGATAAAGCCCACCTGATATTAAAAAATACTTAATTATCCTTAAACATGGCGAGTTTAATCAAAATCGTTACAGCTATTTTTGAGAAAATCGAATAAAACATAGAAATGGGTAAAAAAAAGTTATGAAATAAAATGCCCCCTCCGGTGGATCAATTTTGATGAAATTTTTTCAGTCATATCTCGGGCATGTATATGTACTAAATACCCAATTTCAAGTTCGTACGGTTTATAGTATTTGAGCTAGTCTGTTAACACAAATACAGATCATTTCGCGGGACTTGGTTATTTGGACTCAGGGGATCCCAAAACGTGTGATTCCGTTGAAAACCGGAAGTCGAAATTTTTCACGATCGCAATACTTTCCCTTACTATATATTTCATATATAGCTAAGTGAAAGTAAAAATCATCTTGAGCCATATCTTTTTCACAATGATGGATTGATTCGAATAACATATCCTCAGGTAATAAATGTAGAGAAATGTACAGGAAGATATTGTTATAAATCCGAATAATAATTTCAAAAGTAAACAATTTAGAAATCGGAACGAATTGCGCGAAATATAATAATTTTTGAAGGGCCTTATGACTATCCATTATTAGTCTTGAGTGATTTTTTTATTTCGTATTTCATTCAAATCTAATTGTTTTGAACATCAGTTTATAAATATAAGCTTTATTATGATATAATCTTACCTACATACATAATGATATAAGTATTTTATAAAGTTTATTTTGTTGTATTATTTATCCCTGGCTCATCTTTGTCACCGTCAAACCCTCACAGTTATCAGTTCTATTCTAATAAACAATTTAAGATTAATGTTTTATCGAAGACATTATATTAATGGAACACGACATTATCATGAACCGCGTTGCTGTTGTCAGCACGAAACGGATTACAAGAAATAAATTACTTTTGGACATCTTAAACTGATAGTCCCGTAATAAATTTTATTAAATTATGAATCATAAAAAACAACAGAGGTAATATTTTATTTAGTGTTATGTATCTCCTAAAACACTTGATATTAAAAAATAATTCCGAAATATTTATGGTTATTTATTTTTTTATATCAGAAATTAAAGGAAGTTCATTAAATTATTTTTAAAAATCTGGTGCGTGCGCGTAACACACAACTACCAACTTACTTAGATTAGAAATTAATGCGTTTTGTTAATTGCCACTTCTCAAAGTTACACATTTTTCCACATTAATTTATTATTTTTGTTTTCATTTGCTCTATAAAAAACACTAATTGATTTTATAAAAGCAATGAAAAATAAATGTTTTTACTTGTGATAATTCGGCAATACAAGCATAATACTCTAAGTCGTCTGATTTTATAATTCTCAATGTATTTGTTGAAAATTTCATTCAGTTACTATGAAACAAATAATTTCCATTAAATGAACAGAACGGCTTAAATATGAACAATGATCTGTCATTAAGGCGTACTACGCATGCGTAAGCTCAACGTGTTTTATGAGTTGACTGAACATTTTCCTTTTTTTCTCCTCTATATGTTAACTTGTTTTTTATCATATCTCATATTTAGCCATTTCTTATTTTTAGGCGTAACGAGAGACAGTTAATTTCTCGAAATACATACAAACAAAGGAACTTTATAGAAAACAAACAAAAAAGGCCCCTACCACATTTAAGCCCCCTCAGAACGATTTAATAATGATAAAGCTTACCTGATATTAAAGAACACCTCATTTTCATTAAACATGACGAATTTAATGAAAATCGTTAAAGCCGTTTTTGAGATAATCGGAAAAAAGGTAAACATTGGAAAAAAAAATTATTAAGTAAAGTCCCTCCTCCGGTTGATCAATTTTGATGAAATTTTTACAGTTATATCTCGGGCATATACATACATCAAATACTCAGTTTGATCATAATCGTTTGAGCCGTTTTTGAGAAAATCGAAAAAAACGTAAAACGTTATTAAATAAAGTACCCCCTCCCTTTCACCAATTTGATGAAATTTTTGCTGCCACATCGCGGACATATAAATACACTAAATACCTAATTTCAGGTTCGCACGATTTATAGTTTTTGAGATAGTCTCTTCACACACACACATACACACGCACACATTCCGGGGGACTTGGTTATTTGGATTCAGGGGACCCCAAAAAGTGTATTTCCGTTGAAAACCGGAAGTCGAAACTTTTCACGATCGCAAAACATTCCTTACTATATATTTCATATATAAGTAAGTGAAAGTAAAAGTAAATGTGTTGAGATGTTTCGGCAGAGGCGCGATGATTTAAGAACGCATGTAAATGGAATAAACATCCCATTTTACAGCAATGTACCAAATATACATTTGGAATACTATTGTACATATTAACTTAATTAATACAACACATGATTTTGAGGTTGTTACTGAAACCAGTTATCCAAAGCTAGCACTGGACTTGAGAAAACTCTAGCCATTATATATTTTAACAAAATGATACAAAAATAAAATTTATTTTATTACCCTTCAAAATTACCACATTTCAAGAAAATATTTTTAAAAATTCCCATCTAGGCCTTGGAAGTTTACTCGACAGCTCAATCCTTATAGCTTTTAAATAATTCACTCATCCTTAAACCCGAGAATGTTTCGTGTCGATTCATTTCAGCGTTTTGTAGCTTTAGCTTGATCACTTACTTTTATTATTAATTTTTTTTTGTATAATTAAAAAAACCTGTTGAAATATCCATTGAAATTGTTTACTACATCGATTCTTAGGAATTTTAATGGCAACTTTTGTTGATAAATACTTTACATTGTTATAAGCAAACAATCAGGTAGTCCTCGTGTCATGATTCATGTTTACCCAGTATCAAAAGGGAAAATACTTATAAAAAACTTCCATCCTCAAATTCCTTTGACTTTTTTGACAGTTTGATGTTTTCCTGAGCTTTACATCTTGAACCTCTCACATCTTCAACATACACACACAAATATATGTATATAAAATTAACAGTTTCCTAAAAAACCCAATGAAGTATCCTCATATTCTTCATTGCTCCGACAATGCTTTATTAACACGTTCAAGCCGCACAGGAACTGTTTCACAGAAAATAAATAATTTTAAGCATGATTATAGATAAAGCCTTATCCTAGCTTAAGATGGTAGGGATTGATCTAGGACCAGGGTGTATCAGGGAATATGTTACTCTGATTTCATTTGCCTTCTTTTGCCTGTTGGATAGCTATTGTCAATTATGTGAAAAATTTCGTGGTGCCCAAAAAATTTCCTGAGAAGGAGAATATCGTAAAGTTGACTGTCTCCAGTTTATTCAAAAACATTGAATAACATCCCCACATACATACGTAATCGTAGTTTAAATTTAAAATATAATATGATGACTCGATGAAATCGAGTATTACACATATAAGTAATCAGGCTGCTTCAGCCTCCTCTCAGAGAAAAATAGTTAAAGTTCAATTTTCGGCAATGATTCTGCTCTAACTATTTTTATCCAGTCAAAACAGTCTAAATATCAGTATGAGGTGATGAGAAAGGCACCAAGGATACAAAATTGCAAGACATTAGCTGACTAAAAAAAAAAAAAAAAAAAAAAAAAAAAAAAAAAAAAAAAAAAAAAAAAAAAAAAAGAAATGCTACCTTAAAGGTAATTGAAATTAATATTGAGTTAAATCAAAGTAAAATAAGCTAAATTAAGTTAAAAGTAAGTTCAATTATTTAAAACTAGCATTCCCCGTCGCGGCTTTGCCCGCGAGCCTTTAAAACCAATTCTGTGATCATTATCTTGGTATTGATTTAATATAATATGTTATATATTGACAACATATGTTATATATTAACAACATAACAGGGATCGGAGCTTACGGTGAAATGTTGGAGGGGGAAGCTGCCGGCTCGGTGGAAGAGAGGGAGACGCGCATGGAGAGTTCACAAAAACCGCCGAAACAAAAAATTGCTTACTCGTCGTGAACACTTTATTCTTCGGCTTTAAAACATGGTTTTCGACGCGCCGTAGAGCTTTCGAATTAAACTCGTCGTATCAAGATCTTTAAAATGAGTCCAAATTAGATGTTTTTTCTCGAAGTGCAAAAATAGGTGTCCGTTAGAGTTAAACGACAATTTAGCCATTTAAACCCCTTGGGGGTTACATTTTTGAAATTCCTTTCTCACTGGTTACCTAACATCGTGTTTAAAACCTAAATTCCGAACTTCAAGTTTCTATCATTAGTAATTTTTGCTCTGCGTTGATTCTGTCAGTCAGGACAAAGCCTCTTATGTATATAGAGAGCTATCTGTTCTTAAGTTTCCTTTATAGTTATATATACTTAAATAATGTAATTTTTAAAGTTAGTTGCAATCCTAGCGTAATTTTCCATCCTTAATCTAATAAAACAATTTGAATCTCGATAAGACAAACCGTTCTCGAGATATAGAGTTTTTTCCACTTTTTGGCCGTTTCCCCACGTGCGCCGGACTGTAATTTATGCTTCTCACACATTGGCAGCTACGCTTATTGATTTTCGCCGTATCGGACGGGAGTTATTCAAGGGTATTTTTCGCATCCAACAATAATAAAATGAACAATACAATCCTACCTAATACCTAACAGTCGTGGAATGTTTTGTATGACTAAAGTATACGATGCGGCAGTCTAGTATGAGCCACCGATGGTACACGCCGGCGTGAACTTGTTAACTTAATCTAGTATTAAACCTAGGATTACCAAGGGGTATCTGACTTCTTAATTTAGCCAAGGGAGGCTCTACGAACCGATAGCATTCTTTTATTGTTAATTAACTCTTAATAATATTGTTTTAAATTTACTTCATGGGATTAAAAATTTACATATATGCAAAACTGTGGATGTAAAAAAAAATATTTGTATTATATATATCGGGAGCAGGGTAGCCCACTGGTAAGGCAGTGGATTGCTGTGCTTAAGGTCCCGAGTTCGAATCTGACATGGCTTATGATATCTTTATTATTCGCCACAGTTCGTCTCGCGGGCCGAGAGACCTTCCTGGTGCAAACCCAGCCTCTATAATGTGGGTACCCTTGATTGAAAAATTAAGGGCGAAAAACCTGGCGGTTGAGCGTGATCACGGTCAAATCACCTCCTTGCACGGCCGATGACCAAGAAACAGTGCTCTTCCTTACATAGTACTGAACCCAAGACCCTTCATGGGTTGTAGTGGTACAGGTTATTTATTATATATATCGTACATACAGCATACAGGCTACTAAGATTAATCGGACGATGCTACAGTGGAAGTTCTCAATTTTGCCTATCCAGGTATAATTAGGACAGGGATCTTTAACGAGTAGCTGACATCGTACAGGCTCGGGACCTCCATTTTACGTCCTGTCCATAGCCAAGCATTTTTTACTCCCATTAAAATATCCTAGGGCTACCTCGGGACGCGAACCCGCGTTATATTATAGTATAGTAGGTTGCCATGCTAATTACTACACTACACGTGACCCCTCCAACATACATATAACTATACTTATTTTCTTGTATAAGATAGAGTTGAGCCAACTTGGAGTTAATACATTTTTATTTCTACCAAACCGCAATCTCCTATCATCAATGATATTTATTTTTTCTAAAAGGAAATATTAAAAAAAGGGAAAAAAAACTCAAAGTAATGTAAATAATCAATTATATCGTTGTTGACTTGTTTCGATTGCTAGATTTTTTTTTTCTCTTCATCACTTAAAAATGTTTGGAGATAAGATTATAAAATTGTTTTAAAAATTAAATTTGCAGTTCTTTTGTAACCTAATCCTGCAAATCAAGATGACACAAATGAATTTAAAAAAATATAATGTCGTACCGCCATGTTTTAAAGGTAGAGTTCTTTTTGAACGACATGAAATATAAACTTTAATCCCTACAATATAAATGATATGATTGTACAGTTCGCTTTTCCAGCTCCAAGGGATGATGGATTTTGATAAATCTTGGATCAAATGAAAGAGATTTTGATGGAGACGTGACTAAATGTTATTTTGATTTTGATTGTAAACTCCTCCCAGGACCCGTATGCATTCATTGAAAAAACTGATAGTTTTCCTCCTAAAATTAAAAATTAAAAAAAAAAATAAATAAAACAATAGGAAAAGTATTTGAAGTCGCTCTTGAAGTTTCCATTTGACTAGTTAAGTTTTCAAAAAGTTTAGAGGTTCGACATTATTTTCTACTAAGTCAAGTAAATTGTAAATCACGTTTGTTCTTATTATGTTCAAAAATGTATCATTAGATTTAAATAAGTTAATATTATTTTCATAAAAATGTCTATGACGCCTAGATTAGCTATTTGTGAGTTTAATATTTAATTTATTAATTAATAATAAGCTTTTATTTATATCTATACTATTTTGGTTAAATTTATTAATTTTAAAATGTATAAAGCATTAAGCTGGAAGGGAATTACATTAATATTATGTAAACTTGTGTTTTTACAGCAAAATTTACAAAACATCAATGATTAATTTCTTTTTATTATTGTAAATTGTTAATAAAAGACTTCTATTTTTATTTATTTTGTCTTTTGTTTTTCAGGTAAGTGGAGTTACACATGCTGAAACTAATTCTGATCCAATTCATCTAGTTTGCTCAGAAGCCTGCAGGATGATAAGTAAAATATATTTATTTTTTCTGGATAAATTTTTTTTCTAAGATCCATAGATGTTCCCAGCTTCAGTATGGAATACGGTAATTAGAACCCACACCACTTAAAAAAAAAAAAAAAAAAATTAGTGAAATAAATTTACACCTCTAATTTTTACAAAATATCTTGTATGGTGGTACTTATTTATGTAAATTTAATTAAATTCCTATTGTTTTTATTACTAAGTAATTGTGCTGTGTGTTTGCTTTATGTATTTTTTATTTTTTATAAACATATCCTACCTCAAATGTTTTTCTGAGACCGCATCTGCTAAGAGCTTATTTCTAACTTAAAGCTTGCTGTTGTTTGAATGAGAAATTTCACATTCAATCTTTAAATATAATATTATTCAACTTGGAAACTTTAAGGCTTTAATAAAATTAAGGCACACTAATCACCAGAGCAATTCAATAAATTAATTTTATATGAATATATATAGATAGGGAAAGTATTGCGATAGTGAAAATATTGTACTTCCGGTTTTAGACGGAAATACCCGTTTTAGGTGCCCCTTAGTCCAAATAACTAAGTCCCGTAAAATGGTCTGTGTGGACAGACTAGCTCAAAAACTATTTTTGAACAGTACGAACCTGATATTGGGTATTTGGTGTGTGTATATAACCGCGATGTGACACCGATAAATTTAAAATTCAAGAGTATCCTTGACCGATCTTCACTATGTTTTAAAAATAAAAGGAATGGTAAGGTCAATGTAATTGAAAATGTGGTAAATTCAAATTGTATCGAGGATCGCAGATTCTTCAGAGCTTGCAATTTAGTATAAATAATAAACATTAAGAACTAGCCACGCTAACTACTACTAAACTAACCACGCGGTTAGTTTATTAGTACCACAAAAATATCTCAATCTCATTTTGATAAATTTGAATTTCCATATGGCCTTAACTACATTCTCTTTCGATGCACAAAAAAATGAAGAAAACTCTTGTCAACAAAGCAAGAGATACCAAAAGGTTGGGATATTGAAGTAAAAACAAAAATTAAAGCAGATGAGAAATAATTGCATAACTTAATATCTATTTAAACCCTATCTAGTTAAATAGGTGTTAAAATTGTTCGAAACAATTCTAAATAAGAAGAAAAAAAAAAAAAAAATCCGTTGGTGTTGAGGTATTTCGAACTCCGCAACTTTCACGAATACATTAAAGTTTAAATACTATGATTTCCAATTATTAACATATTTTCAAAATATGAAATTTGTTTTAACTGTCAGCTGATTGCGTATAAGTTTATTTTTGTAGTAAGCGCCATCAAATGCGCTACAGCTGACACGATGTGTCAATTTTGAAACTACAACAGTAATTAGGAATATCTAAACACTGAGGTTCAATGCCGATATGAATAAAGGTGTATTTACACCGCGTCGAACCACGTTCGCGAACAACCTGTCTCGTGCATTCGGCTATCTAAATTGAAAAAGAACTGTAAGAGGTACTTTGTATATGCGGCCGCGTGTTCGGGGATAGCTAGTGCCTCTTTTGAGTTAGTTAAGATCTAGAATTAAGGAGGTCTAGACATGTTTTAGCTTGTTTTAATGAATGGATAATGCTGTTATTTACATACATTCAAAAATTATTTTTAAAAAATAATAATAATCTTTAAAGCATAGATGATGGTAGTAAGCTGTCTGTCGAGTTGGCTAATTTCTTTCGGTTGATAATTAAAATACTCAATAAGGAAACATCTGTATTTTACATACCATAGCCCATTAAGTATATATATTACTTCTAAAGTTAATTTCCCCTTACCCGTGTATTACTTTCTGAACTTTTTCAAAACAGGACATATTCCCAAAAAGTGATAGGTATCCACAGGACGTTTAAGTTACTTTTCATGACATGGCACATGTGAATATCCTGTCGCACCTCCATTGTCGATAGTTTATTTTCAGCAATTCTCCTCGTGCTCTGAATATTAATGATTTTTTTGGTATAAAATCAGTGCTTTGTTGCTAATATAATGTTTATCCTGATCTACATCGAGTTTTTTATACAATATGCGGAATTCACTCATTTTAATTTCGACCTTAATTTCAGCCTCAATTTTATTTATTAAATGCTTCGGAACTATTGGCTTAAGAACTTCTGTTTTGATTTCAATTTGAACCTGATTTCCTATTTTCACTAGTTCTTTATACCAATATATTCCCGTATCTATAATTATATTTGCTAGAAAATTTTTTAATCTATTCGTTGGGTAGTTTCTTTTAAGATTTTTTCAGACGTTGCTTATATCCATATAAGTAAGTTATAGCAAAAACCATAACAGCCATTGATCTATACAGCTCGTACCCACATACATTAAAATCGTTGTATACATATGCGGTCGGACATATTGATTCGCTTAACTTCATGTTTTAATTTAAATAATATTATAAATATAACATAACCGCGTGGTACAACGCGTTGTAATACTACCTTAGAGTTTTTTTTTTTTGAGTTTTTTTTTCTTTTGTCTCATCGTAGCAATGTTTCAAATTGATAGAATTAAGTTATCCCTCTACACTGATTCAGGTTTACTCCTCGAACGTTTGCTATTCAGAGTTAATTAACGTCTAATTGAATTTATTCACAATACTACAGTAGAAGCTTTTGATGTGTAATTTAGGGAAGATTCTATTTCAATTCTATATCAAAACCGTTTATAATTTTTTTTTTTCAGTAAATATGTTCGTTATCAATTTTATAAAACAGACTGATAACTTTTCACTTTCATGTTACTGGCTTCTTTACAAGGTCGACTTTTTGAAACGAAGTTAGAAAGAAAAGGTTGCTTCGCTTTTTGACCGCTAGGAGTGCTTAGAAACCTTTTTTCATCATACTGCATCAAAAACATGTGTTTTCAATACTCGGTTTGAGTCCGTAAAGTAGTACTTTTCGGACCCAGGACTGAAAAATCTTTTTCACCATACTACGATGTAATCACCTGTTTTACACACCTAATTTGCGGTCCGAAAGCTACACTTCGCCGCCCTAGGGCCGAAAATGAATATTTCGCCCTAGGGCCGCAAAATCAGCTGTTTATTATTTTAATTCATTCATTTCATTATATACATTACATAAGTTTGTTTTGCTCGTATTATTGTTTAGTTATTTAGTAATTATGGCTAATAATATATCAGAATCTATAAATAGAAGAGCAAAAGAAATCATAGCAGATTTGTTACCAGCAAAAGTGACAAAGAAATTGGAATTTTCTAACAGACTGTTTAGTAAAGTGAATGAGTCATCGACTTCGACATCAAATATCGATTTTGGAACTATTGAATATGAAAATCAGTCTCTCTTTACAATTGATGATTTATTTGAAGGTTGTCAAGAGGATATTTTAATCTGAAACAATCCAACTACGAGTAAAAGTGTGAATGTGTCAAACAAAAAATTAGTAATAGAATCTTCAAAGGGTATTATGTTTTCAAACAACCAAAATTGTACTTTTAACATTTCTATAAATCAAAAATAAACGAACTAACTTTTTTTAGCATTTTGAAATATATCAGTTGTATTAAATGAAACACACATATGTTCATCTCTCTTTATTAACTTACATAATAACATAACGTAAAACAATCCATACATTAAACATTCATCATGTCCCCATAACCACAAGATAACCTTCTAAGAAAGAGGTACACTTAACCAAAAGAAAATCTTGTTTTTGATTAATGTTATATCGTATTAATATTTATTGTAGTATGGTGAAAAATAGCGTTCGTGCCTCGGGCCAAAGTGCTTTTGCAGGCCCTCGAACTTTTCATGACCTCGACTACGTCTCGGTCAAAAAATATCTCGGGCCGGCAAACGCCCACTTTCGGCCCTTGGTACGAAATATACTATTTGGTGCGCTAACCTTACCTGCTAGTATAATTAATTAATAAACGTGTGTTTGAAGGAGGTTACTTGTAGGTATATTGTGCTTCATTCTAATATAAGCAGTATGTTTGAAGTGCAAAATAACATGGATATACCAAGGGAAAAGGCAATGCCAAACAAAGGTTTTAATATAATGAATAATCAGAATCATACTATAATAAATATTAATGTAAATATATAAGTAATTTTCTTTCTATTAAAGGTTAATAAACAGATGTTTAAAAAAAAAAAAAAGTTGTCAATTTAATTTCTTATATTCTTGTATCTGTAAGTTATTAATGAAATGTAAAAGTTTTTTAATGTACCCAAGTATGAGCAGTATGATGAAAAGTATTGTTCATAATACGTACCAAAAGTGTCTTTTCGGTGCTTGCGTCAGTTAAACTCGACCGCGCTATGAAGACATCCATTTTCCAAACACAAAAACATGTGTTTTCAATAATCTATGTCCGTAAAGTAGTACTTTTCGGGACTAGGCCTGAAAAATCTTTTTGGTGTGCTAACCTAACCTGCGGGAGGAAAAAGATTTTTGGACTGTTGACGACCTTTTTAGAGATGAGCCAGAACTTTAAAATAATTCATTTAATCAAAAGTTATCGGTATTCCAAAAGGCAATGCCAAACAAAGCTTTTAATATAATGAATAATCAGAGTTTTACTATAAATATTAATGTAAATATATAAGTTAAAATCGACCGCGCACCGAAAACAACTACTTTTGGTAATGGCGATGAAAATAACTATTTTACACGATTGTTTTTTTATCAATCTTGGGTATAAAATTTTGTTATATTCCACTTATTAACCGGTTAATAACAATGTCATTGAACTAAAACAATGTCATCCCAAGATTGGAAAAAAAAACTTATCCTGTAAACAGCTATATTGGTCCGTTGCAATTAACCCTGGCGGTCAAAAAGCGAAGCTAACTTTGATACCTATCATCGTTTCGAAAACAACCGTTCAAACAGGGCTTTAGGCAGGGGAAAATTATCATAGTATTCAATAAAAACGTTGAATGCCGATTTTGTTTCCTGGTGAATGAATTATCTTTTAGATATTTTTGACCGCAGATAGAGGGCACGTATCTAAACAGAATCAAAATGTGTTTCCCCATGTATCAATGTAATCTGAATCACCGTCTGTTACCTTAAACACGCTTATTTCCCCCTAATAATTTAAAAAAAAAAAAAAAAACTAATTTTTACTTTTACTTCCCTATATATGAAATATATAGGTAGTATTGTGTAGTAAGTGGAAGTATTGCGATCGTGAAAAATTTCGACTTCCGTTTTTCAACGGAAATACACGTTTTGGGGTCCCCTGAGACCAAATAACCAAGTCCCGCGAAATGGTCTGTGTGTGTGAACGTGCTTGATCAAAAACTATAAACCGTGCGAACCTAAAAATGGGTATTTAGTGTATGTATATGCCCGCGATGTGACAGCAAAAATTTCATCAAAATTGCTCAAAGGGAGGGAGTACTTTATTTAATAACTCTTTAAGTTTTTTTCGATTTTCTCAAAAACGGCTCTAACGATTTTGATTAAACTGAGTATTTGATGTACGTATGTATATGCCCGAAATATGTGAGTGTAAAAATTTCATCAAAATTGGTCAACTGGAGGGGGGACTATACTAAATAAATTTTGTATCATTTTCACGTGTTTTTTTTTATTTACTCAAAAGAAGCTTTAACGATTTTGATCAAACTGGGTATTTGATGTATGTATAAGCCAAAGATGTGATAGCCAACATTTCCTCAAAAATGGTCAAACGGAGCGGGTACTATATTTAATAATTGTTTTCCAATTTTTGCATTTTTTTTTTTGATGATCTCAAAAACGGCTTTAACGATTTTTATCAAATTCGTCATGTTTAATGAAAATTAGGTTTTCTTTAATATCAGGTTAGCTTTATCATTAATAAAATGTTCTGAGGGGGCTTTTTTGGGGGGGATGGGCGTTTGGGACCTTTTCTGTTTGTTTCCTATAAAGTACCTTTGTTTTTGTTTATATAGAGAAATTAACTGTCTCTCGTTACGCCTAAAAATAAGAAATGGCTAAATATGAGATATGATAAAAATAAAGAAAACATAAAGAAGAGAAAAAAAGAAAAATATTCAGTCAACTCATAAAACTCGTTGAGCCCACGAAATGCGGAGTACGCCTTTAAGACCATTGTTCATAATTACAGCCGTTCTGTTCATTTGAGAAGTGGCAATTAAGAAAACGTATTAATTTCTAATCTAAGTAAGTTGGTAAGTGAAAGTTGTGCGCACGCACCAGATTTTTTACCGAAGAATCTATTAAATTATTTTCTTAACTATAATAGATAATTGGGTGACTTTATAGGTAGCCTGAATATTTTTTTAATATAAAATGTCAGTAATTTTTCTATAGTAAAGAACATCTGACCACCCCCATACCTGCGTACCGTTGCATAGTATATTACGTGATACTGTATTAAATACCCGCATCCAATGTATATACGCGGGGATTGGATTAGAGTTTAACGAAATGAACATGAGAAAAATTAAATTATAACGGAAAGAAACTAGCACAGCCTTCTAACGCTCAGTAGTCCTAAGAATAAGAGTTTAAATAAACAGAGATAAGGTCACATATGTAGAGTACACTCAGTGCGGCACGCTCTCTAAGGATATGGAAAAATATTTAATCAGTTTATCAGTGGCTCCGTTCAGGCAGTGTCGGTGTAGCTGTGCTCCTAGCAACAGCTCGCTACGTCTTATATACATATATATATATATCAGTATATATATATCACTATTATATATTTATCACTATGGTTCTATTCCAAGTTTACGGCAATCCTCCCTATATAATCGGTTTTTGGAAATGGAAATTGCATAGGAATCATTATGCCTCTATATTTTTTTTAAGATCTGAAGTTTCAAATAAAAATAGTTTTTTTTACGATACGTATCCGGCTTCTCAACTTAGCTGAATGTATATAGAACTTTTTGCAGTTACTGATAGATCTTATTTTCTCTTCGACACCATGCCGCCATACTCAGAGTTTGGGTAAGTCTTAACTGTTTTTTATTTGCTAAACAGCTATTCATATCATATCAGCTATTCATATATTTTTATTTGCTATTCATAAAAAAAAAAAATATTCCAAAATAGGTACTTTATAAATTACTAGCTTTATGTCCCAGTTTCACCCGGGGAATTTCATTTTTCTATTGAAACGGTCGATTTCGTAAAAAAACAATGTAAAGTGTGATCATAAAGATTTTTATAACAATATAGAATATACCCAGAGATCGGCTGAAGTTATGAACTTTTAAAGGTCTGGCCACACATGTCCGCACCGGATCCGCACCGTAGCAATAATACAGGTTGTGTTCAGAATATTTTTAATTTAACTTACATATTACCTTTAGTTATGCCTAAAGGTCAAGCCACACATGTCTGAGACAGGCCACTTTAGGCATAACTAAAGGTAATATGTAAGTTAAATTAAAAATATTCTGAACATAACCTGTATTATTGCTACGGTGCGTATCCGGTGCGGACATGTGTGTCCAGACCCTAATATGGACAGGTGTTCGCACATGGTATGAAAGAACCACTGAGCGAAATTTGGATAATTTACGATAGAAAACGGTATGGATTTCTATAAAAAACAAACAAACAAACAGAATTTTATCTGTATTTATATTGATGAAAAAAAAAAAAAAAAATCAGAACCGTCATGGCTATTAAGCCATAATTATAAATTAAAAAAAAAACAAAAGCCTCATATTTTCATTACCACCTTGATATCTTGGTGATGCAATCTGTTATTTTGGTCTCAAATATATCATACTAATCAATTTATCATCGAAAATAATTTTCAAATTAAATTAGTTTTTGTTTTAATCATTATTTCGAAAAAAAGGACGTTGTTTAAAGGAAATTTAATTTTAATTATATACTCTAATTTTTTTGTTATTTAATTTTTTTTTTTCTAGGATAATTTTTTATCAACGAAACTAAATAGAACTGTGGTTTAAAGATAAAGAAGGCCTTGTATCTACATATAACTGAGTGTGGAAAATTTTCTTTTACATGTCGAAACGAGACTCAATGTTAAATTTATTTCATTCATAAATGCGTTTCTATAGTAATAAAATTCATATAAAAAAATTGTTCTATTCAATAGTTATGAAAATTTTTAGATAAATTATTATTCAATTAGTTTTTTTTTTTTTTAACATCTTATATTGTTCGTAGCACATTTACCGTCGAATATAGTTAAAGTTAATTAAATAAATAAATGTATGAATTCGAGTGCTGTGTAAATATAATTTGCTGGATGATATTTTTAAATAATCCTGTAAATAAATTTAGTAATTCGTTAAGTAGCATTCATTCCGATAAAATAAAATAATTAAAGACATATTAGCCTTAATATTGCTGAAATTAAATTTTATATCTTATGGGTCACATAAAAGTACTATAATCATTAAATGCTGCAAAGTAATAAAATTAATTTTATAATAGGCATAAAATAAATCACTGGTGTCTATCGAATGTGATGCTTAAACAACGAATTACCAAGCTTTAAAAATCAATATAAATTCTACCTGATTATATATCTTTATTCATGAATAATTAATGAAACTATATTATATCGATAGGGACTGTCTTTATAGTAAATCATGAATGTTAAGAAGACAAGATTTTTTTTATTTTATTTTATGATTTAAGCCATTTTGCCCAACACGAATGAAATAATATGATAGATGTTATTATTGAAAACAATATGATACATAAAACAGATTCAATTGATCATTTATTCGAACAGATACTCAGATAATCATACCAATCTCGGATGTATATATTTAACAAACTTTAACATTGCAATATGATTGTTTAAAATATATAGTTATAAATAAAAAAATATAATAAGCTTGCCTAAGCCTGTGATGACATAAAAACCGGATTTTTCTTGATTTCGGCGAAGGTCACCACGGGAAACAAAAAATATTTAACTGAACTATCAAACCATTAAATTTCTTATCAAAAACTATCAAAACTTCTATTTCTTTAATATTTTATTTACCCATTTTATTAGCAATTTTTTTTAATCTTAATAAAATAAATAAGGACTCTATAACTCATACTCTGAATGCTTTAGACAAGTGGTTCAAAAACTGGGGGGGGGGGGGTGGCGTGAAGACTAGTTGAAAATAAAAAAAGGTACTTTTCTGTTATAGTCACGCCCAGAGAAAATGTTTTTGATTTAGTTAGTACATTGCTTTAAATAAATAAAACACATGTTTTCTGAATAACACACTTTACATGAAATTTAATTAAATTATTTATTTTCATTTTAGTATAAACATTGAAAATAAAATTATATGTTAGAAATGTCATTGTAAAAATCCTTAATATCTTTCAATATTTCATTAAAAGGATCTTTTTCTGCTAACCTTTGGCGTTACATAAGTTCCGCTAAATAAGATTTTAAAAAATTCCTCCTAGTACCCTTCCTTCTTTTGTTCTCCCATTTAATTTTGCCTTTGAATGTATGAAGCTAACATGATCATGGTTATTTTTACATATTATCATTTCATGAATAATATTATGCTTTTGAAAAAACTTGACCGCAGTTTCCTCATCCAAAATATATTCCTAAAAATATTTTATAAATTATACTGATACTCAACCATATTTAACGTGATTAATTATCCACTCAAAAGAAATGATTCGGCACGGAATTGTTTTCTCCTGACAGTGTTGCTTGTAAGGGAACAGTTGTGACATTAACTCTTAGTTACCTCCCTAGCAACCTCCTTAAAGCAATGTACTGACTAAATTAAAAAAAAATTCTCTGGGCGTGACTATAACAGAAAATTACCTAAAAAAATATTCCAACTAATCTAAAATTTTAATACACAATTTATAAAAACTCTGTTTATAAAAAGTTGTAGATTTGAATAACTAAGCATGATTTTTAATCATTTAAATTTATTTTCATTATTCATATTAGGTCGGACGTAGGCAAGAAGTCTGTTAGGTACTATTCAAAAACCTGTTTTTTTTTTAATAATCATAGATGAAATTTCAACTGAATTTTCAATTTCACAATTTTCGCTAACAAGCCTTCGATTGCGAGTTACAAGCGCAAAACCGCGGTTTTTGCTTGAAAATGGTCTTAGAAGATTCTAAATGGAATCAATCCATTCAGGTTTTCAAGGAGAACATTTTCGGTCATATACATTTTTTCTCTTAGCCCCTTAATTTGCGAGTTGTAAGCGAAAAACTGAAATTCTCAGCGAAAATGGTTGCAGGCCTTTATCAAAATGTCAGTTTTTTAAGTTTGTCGAGACGAACATTTATATACACTTTTCCGATAGTTGCCGTCGTTTGCGAGTTATAAGGAAAAACATTTAACGGCGATTTCAGTCAATAGAATCAGCGCACTCGCTTTCCGTGAAAACGATTTAAGGTCTGGCCACACATGTCCGCACCGGATCCGCACCGTAGCATTAATATAGGTTATGTTCAGAATACTTTTAATTGAACTTACATATTACCTTTAGTTATGCCTAAAGTTCAGGCCACACATGTCAGACAAAGGCTACTTTAGGCATAACTAAAGGTAATATGTAAGTTAAATTAAAAATATTCTGAACATAACCTATATTAATGCTACGGTGCGGATCCGGTGCGGACATGTGTGGCCAGACCCTTAAGGATTTAAGTAACTATGTGGAGTTCTCCAGGGTGCGCTCTTTCAGTGACCTCTTTGTTGTGTAAAACAAACCCACCAACAAACAATAACAGATGAGCATACCATAACTTCAAACTTAGTGTTCAAAGAACTCCTGTAAACACGTAAATACTATGCAAACGTGTTAATGCTTATAAAACTTAATCTTTAAAAAAAAATTTCAAAAAATCTACAATTTAAATACATCTGTTCTACTTCTATCTTTTCTATTCCGCATGCTTTGCACGGGTCAGCTAGTAAAACAAAATTAATAACCAAGGGTTTTTATTTAATTTTTGTGAAAATTATTATGTTTGGAGTGTTCACTGATACATTAACCAAGCAAGGGAGATGGCATTTATCTGAATAGACCTGATATCATTATCTATTATAGAAAACAATCCCTGATAAAATACATTCCATTTCATTCATGTTTGTTTCATATATATAACTATACAATCTTATGTTATTTTAAATACAATTCAGTAGCAATATCGTATATGATTTGGAAAATTTTATTCGTAACCTACTTAACTATGTAAGAATGGAGTTTCGTGTAGTTGATTAGCATTTAAATCTTATTTCATTTTTAAGTTAAACTCGAAAACTAAACCTCATTTTTTTCTGAACTGTATTTAGCTACGTTTTAAGTCGACTTATTAGCAAGTTTCGTGTTACGTAAACTGTAAGGATCTTTTTAACAACTGTAAAATTAGCAATGCTAATTATTTATTTTTCAAATTGCAGTGTTGCAAAAATAAGTTCGTTTGAACACTTTTCAAGGTCTTTTAAGTTTCTTATTCCTTAAACAAAAAGTCATATCTTTAATGCTAAAATATTTTGGTCAGAAAACAATAACGACACCTTTAATAATTTAGATATTTTTTATAACATTATAACTCCATACGAAATATTGTATCTTGTCCTCAAACTTTATACGTTTTTTAGTGTGACTTTTCACAAACGAAAAAGTGACACTAACTTAACAAAAATTATACAAAATATAAAAAAACATCCATCGAGCAATTATAATCAATAAAACTTAATTTCGTTTTTTTCTTAAACAATTGAAAAAGTTTTGAAATCCTTCCTATTCTACAGCAATTAGAATTCGCACTGCACATGTATTAATCCCAAATCGAGGCCTTAGGTTTACTGACGTAAATATTATTCGTCATAAAATATTTTTTGAAATTTACAACTGCATCATCTAACACACAGCCATAATATGTGTTAATAGTTGTTCTTTTTCGCATCTTTCATCCTTAAAATGTAAAAGGGACTTTTTTAAATTCTCTTTCTAAAAATATATATATATATAAACACTCTTCAAATTTGTCTTTTAAGGTTGTCAAAATCTATATTTTTATTTTTTGAAGAGCGATATTGTTAGTTATTAGAAATATTTTACCCCACTTTGAGCCTCATATTGTAAATCAAAGGAATTAGCAAAGCAAATGATTCAGGAATTCAAATATATTAAAAACTGAAAAAAAATTACGATTATTCAATAAATTAGTTTTTAAATTTTTATATATATATATATATATATATATATGTGTATGTATGTAAGAGGAAAGATTTTCAAACCCGGGTTTCCCGAATAACATGCGCTATAAGCTGCTATTACGTCACCGAGATCGCATCCTAGCCCAGTCGATCCACTCTCTTCAAATTCAAACCTTATTCACATCACATTTATTCAAAAAACAAATTTTGTTTTTCTATCTATAACAAATCTTTATAAATTTAATATTACTGCATTCTATCCCCGCTAATTAATTATTATATTTTTCAATACTAGAGTGTTTTTTTTTTATTTACCATTCTTATCTCTTTGACTAATCTTCACTGGAACATGACATTTTTTATCGATTTTAATCAAAGAAAATCGAGAACCATTAGCTGTACAATGTGTCACCTTTGACTCATGATCATGTGAAGGCAGTGACAATAGCGACGTGATTTCTTCTTATAAAAATTACAGATGAATAAATACTTTATTAGGGATGCTTTTGTCACGAACACGAAAAAGATTTATGCCTAAAATAGAAAAAAAAAATAGAGAAAAACATGAAAAAATTTCGATACATCGCCACATAAGAAAGTGATTTTTGCAACCAGTGCTAATCTCTTTCTGCTAGCTAGGGTAAACCAAACAGTTATTGACACCCCAACTTTAACTAAAAGAAATAAGTAAACAAGTCCTAATTTTATTTCAAGATATACATGAGTCTAATGTTTGAAGGGTCCTCTAAGTCATCTATGAGGTAAGACTTTAACAAACTAACCATAGGGAAGATTTCACAATTAAATCCACAGGGTGTCAATAACTAGTTTTTATCTTTTAACAATAAATATTGCCGTATTCAATAACTATTGAACTTTTGTCCCAAAAAAACCTCTTGAGTCTTCATAAGCATAGATAATGAGGAGATATAGGAAGTTTCAATTTGATCCCTTCATAAAAAGTATTTTTTTTAATTTCACCACAGAACTGTAGTCTTAAGGTGTCAATAACTGTACGGTTTTAAATAATTTGAAAAATAAAAATTCAATTTTTTAGGTTTTAAACTTATCATGATATGAACTAATTATTTACCTTAATTGGTTCTTAGTACTTTTAACTTAGTTCGCTAATTTCGACACATTTTCTTGTTCATTGTATGGAATACTGTTTTTTTTTTTTTTTTTTTCCAATTTCATGATTTGTCGTGAAAAATTTCTTTTAAATTAATTTCAATTTATCTTTAATTACAGTAATATAAAGGAATTATTATTTCAATCTTAGCAGTGAACATTGCTTACCTAAAACTCATTTTTCACAGTTGACAGTAAATGTTCCGTGATTTAGGCGATATGAAACACAATATCATAACCTTGTATCTGTACTCAATACACGAACCTTGCTGGAAACCAAAAACTAGGTAACGCATAATTCAATATTGGAGATATATAATATGATACTTCACAAAGTTTAAAATCCTGTGAACGCGGTTAAATATTTGGAACAAATTTCGGAACCAAAGTTGGTTCACTTTTTATCTACCAGGTTTCGCACTGATTTTGTTTGTTTTTTTTAACGTCCATTTTTATGCGACTAAGGCTAATCAGACGATGCTGCAGTGGGAGTCCTAAATTTTGCCTATCCAGGCATAATTAGGATAGGGATCTTTAACGAGTAGACGAACTGGCTCGGTACTTCCATTTTACGTCCTATCCGAGGGACGGCATAGCCAAGGATTTTTTACTCCCTTTAAAAAATCCTAGGGCCAACGCGGGACGCGAACCTGCGATCTTTAGTATTGTAAGTTGCCATGGTAACCACTCCACCACAGGTGACCCCCGTATTAATTTTTTTATTAATCTTTGAACGATTATCATTCTGATCAACCGCTTAATAAGTGAAATATAACTTTTCCATCCCAAGATTAATAAAAAACTTACGACATCCCTTCACCAGAAATTTAAAAAAAATAACAGTGGTAATTATTCTTTTTGTAAATAAATAAGAGTGCTGTTTTACATCTTTTTTTCCTTATTATAGAATTTTTTCGATGTAATCTATAAACGATTTGAATACTTTCACCCACTAATTAATAATTACGTTTATTTAATTCGATATGATTTTGTGATACTTTATTAATGTAATTACAATAAAATGTAAAATTTTTTGACATCCCTATCCCACAAAAAAAAAAAAAAAATTATCATTTCCGTCTTTTTGAAATTATCAAGAATGCCGTTTCCCCGGTTACCGATGAAGGCCAAATCTACTTCCTGGATTGATCATGCACATGATTTTAAAACATGTGCGACCTACTGAACTGAAATGGAAAAAAAAAAATAATGCTAGACAAGTTAGATGCATAATGATGTGGCCAAACGCCAATTCGATCTACGGCCAGTCAAATATTTGTGCCAGTAGAATAAAACTTCACAAAGAACAGTTTAAAATTCCCAATCATAATCTGTTCAAAATAACGCTCTGAGTTAAAAACCAGACTGATATTCGCCTATTAATTATTTATAGAATCCTGTTTAAAGCTGGTTTACATGATCAACTGAAATCCGTTTTTATCATGTCGAGTCCACTGTAATACAGAGACTAAGGGCAAAATTATAAGGTGGTAAAATATATTTTAAATAATTTATTTTTGAAGAGAAAAGATTTGGCTCCGACGGGAATCGAACCCTGGTCTTCCGCGTGACATGCGCGGTATGCTAACCTCTGCGACAAGGAGTCGCTTCCAAACGGTGCCAAATCCCGGCAGAGTCAAATCTTTTCTCTTCAAAAATAAATAATTTAAAAACAAGGTGGTTACCCACAATAAGGATTAAATTAGTGGTAATATATATTTTATATGATTTATATTTTATTTAATATATTGAAATCGGTAAAATAACCCCTATCACCTCTCACCTTTTTCCGATTTTTCCCCTCAGTCTCTTTAACACTCTGGAATCAACAAGGTAAATATCAGATTTTATATTATCATGTTAACCAGCTGCTTATTCCAATATATTCATATATAATTTTACTATATTTTATATAATTATCACATTTCTGAAGTACCCATGTCATATAAACATACCATCAGTTGGATTTGGATTCCATTATTTTTTTTATTTTTCTCGTTAATATCTGCAATAATTTGTTTGTTTGTATGTTTTACCTCCATTTATGCTACTAAGGCTAATCGGACGATGGTACAGTGGGAATCCTAAATTTTGCCTATCCAGTATAACTAGGATAGGGATCTTTAACGAGTATCTGACATCGTAGAGGCTCGGGACCTCCATTTTACGTCCTATTCGAGGGACAGCATATCTAAGGATTTTTTACTCCCATTAAAAAATCCTAGGACCATCGGGGGACGCGAACCTGCGACTTTTTGGTATTTTAGGTTGCTGTGCCTATCAGTAACTAATAATTACATGATAAACAATTAATTATCATCTCCCAGCATAGTTACTTTACATGCTGCTCATATATTTGTCTTTATTTTAGCCCTGACGAAGATCCACATGTTGTGATCGAAACGTTGTTTGCTTTCAAAATAATAATTGTTTTGACTGAAAATCCTGACAATTTATGATCCTAAAAAATAAAACGTTTTAATATCACATTATTTGTTTTTATTACAAAATTTCAGTGATGTAAGGCAACCATAAAGATAACATTTTATAAACAGTATTTTATATTTATTTATCTGTTGTTGATAAAGGGCGTACACCTCACCACTACCGGTGATAAGATCTGTTTTTATCATTTATTTGATAAAATACTTTAACATATTTACAAAAATTTGGTTTGTTGGAGGTTGCAAATAAGTCAGCAATCGCCTTGGTGCAAGTTTACAAATCGTTTTAGGCACATTATAAAACTGTTGTAATCGGTCGGTGAACAATAAGTCAAACGTAATCAATAATAATAATTGGTATTTTTGACGAAATTTCAACGCATAGTAACTAAAACTTGAATTTATATCTGTACTGTTCAAATTGTAAAAGTCTTTCCAGAAAAAGTGAGGAAATTTAAATTATTCTATTCAATACGATGACACAAATGAACAATCAAAATAGAGGTGTATTCAAACAACTCTAGATTGGAGAATTTTAGAATCTTTTTACCTTTACTTTAAATCAAAAAGAAATTACATCCTCAAATCATATATATTATTTCTCAAGGCCTTTTTTTTTTGTCGGTACGCCATAACTTTCTTAATCCTTCATCAAATTTCACGATTGAGACATCATTTTAAAGCTTTCTTTAACCGCTACACCCGAACATTTTAAAAAAGACTTTAAAAAAATTCTACGATCCCGAGTAAAATGGTAGTAGACTAAATGGTCTCAATCTTTTCAGGTTTTCAAGTAGAACATTTTCGGTCATTTACATTTTTCCGTTTAACCTCTTCTTTTGCGAGTTGTTAGCTAAAAACTGCAATTCTCAGCGAAAATGGTAGCAGGGCTTTTTCGAAGGTGTAATTTTTTTCAGTTTGTCGAGACAAAAATTTTTCCGACTGTCGCCCTCGTTTGCGAGTTACAAGCAAAAACATGCGATTTCAGTCAATAGAACCAGCGCAATCACTTTCCGCGAAAGCAATATGTGTATTTAAGTATATGGCGTTTTCCAGGGTGCGCTCTTTCAGTGACATCTATGTCTGTGTAAAACAAACAATCACAGATGACCATATCGTAATTTATATATTAAAAACAGTGTTCAAAGAGGACCTGTAACATGTTAATACTATGTAAATACCTTAAAATTACGTTCCAAAAAATAAATACAACAATTTCAAGACATCTATTCTTTACTTCAACCCTCTGAAGACGCACTGAATACGCATTATACGATACTAAATATATTGTGTGTAGGTATTTTAATTAAGTGAGTTTTTTTATAACGTCATTTTAGAACGAGTGAGGAAATGAAAAAAATTATGTTTATATATATTTTTTAAACAATTACTCAACTATTCATATTTCTTATCAAAAAATAATGTCTGATATTGCCAGAGAAGCAAGAAAAGTCTGAGAGACGAGGATTTGTCCTTTATAGGAAAATGACCCATATATTTAAAAAAAGAATATGCTGTGTTATGGTTGGATACTTAAAATGCCTTCAGAAGTATATAAGTAAATAAGTAATCAAATTCCTAAAATTTATAAATCAATTTAAAGCAATTTTAATGTACATAGAAATGCAAAAACAGGAGTCAGCTGCTAAACGGTTTTAGATGGCCTTGTGCTACAGGGAAGCGTTCCTCCGGCCTCAAAACAATATTTAGATAGCATTGGGCATTAGGAATCACTAAAAAAATATCTAATAAAAACATCAAGAATACAATTTTCTGTTGTAAATATTTTAAAAAAAAAATATTTCATTTTGCATTTTATGAAAATATTACAAATAAAAAATTTGGGATAAAGATCAGAACCTCTCCTACTCGAGCAGGTACTTTATCTGTTCGCCCTTGTGTTCGGGGATAGCGCTAGTGTCGCTTTTGAGTTAACTAAGATAAGTTTCTAGACCTTCTTTTACATTTTATTGACGCTGCTTTTATCCATGATAAGTTAGAGCTAAAGTCTGAACAGCCATCTGTTCCAAGTCAGCCATAATGAAAATAAATGTATTAAGGGGCATAGGTGCGGTCAGACATCGTTCGCTCGACATCACGTTTAAGTGTAAAGGGCTGTTCGTCGTACGCCGGTACACCATGTTTCGGGGGATTAATTGTTCGACGGTGAGGTTCGCACAGTTTAAAGGCACCAATAAAATTAATAACCAGTCCATTAATTTGTGATGTTTGCGGATGGTCTGCTTAAACTGGCAGAGTTTTACTTTCCCATATCAGTTATAAATATAAAATATTTTTATCTGTATTGTTTAAAAAAACTTTTAGTCGGACTAGAGATATTTTTTAATCTTACTAGCGTGTCGCTACCTGATCGATAACCACTCAGAACCTTCAAGTAAAAAAAAAAATCATTTTATCATAAAGTTCAATCTATCTCAACAAAAAAATCTTATTTTTTTTTTTTATAATTTAGTTATTGAAATTTACAACTGCGTATACAATACAATAAGTAAATTTGATATATGCACATTAATGACATGAAAAAGACGTGTGGAGAAACTACCCACCGGCAGCACTCGAATATTGTTTTAGTTTGGAAGATCTCTAGGCCATCTTCTTTTCAGACGCCTCGGAGGATTGTCCGGGACAGAGGAGGAAGCAAGTTTGGAGACATGAGGGTTAGGATAAGTAGAGGGTTTACTGTGAAAGGTCTTGATCGGGCCGAATCGATGACATAAGGATGATTAAGGTCTTCATGTGGATAATCAAAATATGTAATTATTTAAAATTGACATTCATTACTATGTTTTTAGCAAATTTCAGCATAAAAAAGTTTCATATTTCAGGTTTTGTGTCTTTATAATTTTCATAGGGGAGAGTGGGGTTGGTTGGCATAGGGGGTAGGTTGGCCATTGGCTTATAGTTTCCGTCACACCTGTTGTGAAGGCCCCACCATTGTACCATATGACCCGCTCGACTTCGGGAGTCTTGTCCTGAGTTTTCAATCCGATGCTAACAGTGTAGAGAAGAGTGTGCTTCATCGAATGATTTTACAACATGTAAGTAAATTTTTATATTTTCAGTAAAGTTGGTTTAAAAGCATGAAAAAACATTTGACTCCGATTCTGTTCGCATAGCCCCAAACTCCTTTGTAAAACCTAACCTTTCAACTATCCAGTTTCTTGTTTTGTTGTACTCCCCTGTCCTGGCAGTCATCTTTCATATGATCTTTCCTGTGGGGTTAGTTGGCTCTTTTAGTTTTTTTTTTGGCTCCGTAGAAATTCACAAAAGCAAGGTAAACATACTCAAAGGTAAAACTACAAATTGTCTTTAGTTCCAGCGAGGAAGATGATAGCAATTTTTCTTATGCAAAAAGTGACGACAGTCTAAACTTCTAAATTCTTCTATTGTCATTCTATTTTCCCTTAAAAACTGTTAAAACCGATTCAAAATTATTATACCATTATAGTGCAGCTTTTAATAACAATAATATGTGTCAGGCAGTACTTGAATGAGATGGCTAAACAACCCCACCTTATAGGCCAACCTGCCCCACATAGGGGGTTGACTGGTATACTCTGGATTGACGAATTCTTCAATTTTGCATGATCTTAGTATTAAATATTATGAGGTGAAAAAAATACTTGATGTAATCTAATACTTGGAGTTTACCGTGGTAACAGCCCCATTGGGATTATATTAACCGGAACGACTCAACAATAAAAAAAGTGAAAACAGTTGCCAACCAACCCCGCTCTCCCCTACTATTTATTTTTTATTTTTTTTTGTCGGTAGGCCTACCTGGGCCATGTGTTGCATACGGGGGGTTACTTTAGAGGTGTAACCAATCTATTCTAACCATAGTTGGGCCGGTCGAGATTTATTCCGTGGGGCCTCTACGAAATAAAAGTCAACCCTCCCTGGACGGATTCGAACCGCCGCCCCCAATTTCGTACCAACTTTCAATGATTTCAATATATTTCGGTTTTATAAAGTTTAGGTTAGATTGTTTATTATAGACACTTAACTTCAAAGGTCTTTAGTGTCCCTGGTCATAATTTTCCCAATTGTAGGTAGTTCATTTCATTGTAGGTACTTATAATTTGTGAAGCCTGTACTTTTTTTTTCCCCCTAATGTTTTTTGTTGAATTCTATTATTTTGCATAGTACTATTGCCAGCAATTTTATAATTTTTTTTTTCTACCCTTAAACGTCTGAAATAATGATCATGCAGTGGATCTATATTTAAGCGATGTATTGTTAATCGCAGTTTAAATGAGAGATGTTTGGTATTTTGAATAGATTTTAATATAGCAGGTGATCGAATGTAAAAAGCTATTTCATAGGCATAGAATAATGTGTAAAATATCCATTCTCTTATTTTGTATTTTTTGTTTTTTTTTTTATTCATCAAGGAATTATATAAATTCTTCAAGATTAATAGGTGATTTAAAAAAAAAAAAAGTTATTATAACGCCGCTGTTTAAAGATATCTCGATCGTAAAAAATCTTCCTTCACTATCACAGCTGCAGTTTTATCTTAAGTAACTTAATTAATCCAGGATTTTAATATGAAATACATAAAAAAAAAAAAAAAAAAAAAAAAGGAATACATGGATATCTTCACGTCCTAGAACATTCTCTGATGTGATATCACCTAGTAAAAATATGTGAATAACTTTTATTGTATAATCTCGTTAACAACACACAATGGGCCGTTATTTGTTTAACGTCATTTTATTCCACACTTAAACAATAGGATTTATTGCGGTCATAAATAATATTTAATGCCATCTTTACGAGAAGACGTTGGAAGAGGGAACCGTGACAATATGTAATAGGGATGGTTTTTCTCACATTTTCGTCATTAAACTTTTATTTGATTATTTCATTATTTACATAATCTATTTTACTTTTTTTTTTCTTTGTATGTAATCTATCCAAGGGTGGATTCAGTAAGGTTCGCGGGGTAATGACCCCCACATATTTTGGCTTTTAAATTTTTACTTTCACTTACCTCTACATGAAATATATAGAAAGGGGAAGTATAGCGATCGTGAACAATTTCGACTTCCGGTTTTAAACAGAAATACAAGTTTTGGGATCCCCTGAGTCCAAATAACCAAGTCCCGCGAAATGGTCTGTGTGTGTGTGTGAACAGACTAGCTCAAAAACTATAAATCGTGCGAACCTGAAAGTAGGTATTTAGTGTATGTATATATATACCCGCGATGTGACAGCAAAAATTTCATCAAAATTTTTCAAAGGGAGGAGGTACTTTATTTAATAATTTTTTAATTTTTTTTTCGATTTTCTCAAAAACGGCTCTAACGATTTTGATTAAACTGAGTATTTGTTCTATTTATATGCCCGAGATATGACCGTAAAAATTTCATCAAAATTGATCAACCGTAGGGGGGACTTAATAAATTTTGTATAATTTTCACGTGTTTTTTTTTTTTATTTACTCAAAAATGGCTTAAACGATTTTGATCAAACTGGGTATTTGATATATGTATATCCCAAAGATGTGATAGCCAGCATTTCATCAAAATTGATCAACCGGAGGGGGGACTTTACTTAATGAATTTTGTATCATTTTCACGTGTTTTGTTTTTATTTACTCAAAAACAGCTTTAACGATTTTCATTAAATTGGTCATGTTTAATGAAAATTAGGTGTTCTTTAATATCAGGGAAGCGTTATCATTATTAAAATGTTCTGAGGGGGCTGTTCTTTTGTTTCCTATAAAATACCTTTGTTTTAGTTTCTATGGAGAAATTAACTGTCTTTCTTTAAGCCTAAAAATAAGAAATGGCTAAATATGAAATATGAAAAAAATCAGGTAAACATATAGAAAAGAAAAACAGAGAAATATTCCATCAACTCATAAAGCAAGTTGAGCCCACGTTTGCGTAGTAAGCCTTTAATGACAGACCATTGTTTATAATTTAAGCCCTTCAGTTCATTTAATGGAAATTATTTGTTTCGTGGTAACTAATTGAAATTTTCAACAAGAACATAGAGAATTATAAAATCAGACGACTTGGAGTATTATGCTTGTATTGCCGAATTATAACAAGTAAAATCTTTTATTTAATAATAAAATAAATTAGTGTTTTTTATAGAGCAAATGAAAACAAAAATAAGAAATGAATGAGGAAAAATGTGTAACTTTGAAAGTGGTATTAACAAAACACATCAATTTCTAATCTAAGTAAGTTGGTAAGTGCAAGTTGTGTGTTGCGCGCACGCACCAGATTTTTTTTTTCCTCGCTTGCCCCACCCCTCCGTATGGCATCCGTCGCTATTCACAATTAGAATCCTTCTGAATGCCTGAGCTGATCCAGGGGGGGTCAGGGGATGATATCAATCCCCCCCCCTCCAAATATTTTGGCTTTTCCAATATGTTTCCAATTTGATAATATTTTCCAATTCCAATATTTTTAGCCGAATAATGCGATTGGTTACTATGCCCTCATGCAATTACGATGCAATGAGTTTGTAGTTAAACATAACATTTTTGGTCGTTTATATTGCAGTCCTTCATAATGTAAGGTTATAATCTCATAAAAAAAAAAACGTAAATTTTGTAATTCGCTCAGCGTAGGCTTTAAAAGTAAAGTAAAGACATGTGACAAACATTAGTAAAAAAGAAATATTCAAAATTAAATAAATAAAAAAAAAATCCCGAATACAGAATTAAAATGTTCGTTGTTCGGAAGGTAAAAAATACAATCTCAAGATAAGGTGAAAATATTACGACATGGCTATAAATAACTTCAATAAAATATGTTGTAATAAACCCATCAGGGCGCACCACTAATAAATTATTTCCGTTATTTTTAATTTGAATAAGTCAAACCAGATATGAGGTGATCTTTTGTCTACGAGATATAGTAAGCCAATCCCTCCAATATTTACAACTAGAGATCATTTTTAAGATTTCGTTCGATTAAAGGATTATAGGATTCAGGGATTTTCAGAAACATCAGGTGTTACTAAAAAGAACAAAATATGGGAAAAATTACAAGTTTATATTTCACAAGTCACTCAAGTTTATATTTCATAGTTGAAATTAGCAATTTTTTTGTTGTTTTTTTTTTACACGGTTAAGTTTTTGAAACAGAGTAGGAACAAAAATTGCTTCGCTTTTTTATCGTCATGGGCGTCAAAAAAATGATACAACCTTAAAAATGTATTAGGAAAAAATTTAAATTTAGATTTATCTAAACATTTAGAGTTAACTTTAAGTTGATTAACCCTTTGCACTCGAGGTGCAGCTCGCGGTGTTTTTCATTATTTTTATAGTACGTTAATCTTTTAACATCACCTATATTTTGTGGTTTTGATTCATCTTTTATTTCCTCAATTGTATAATAATTTAGTTCGGAGCACCAAATAATCCCTTTGCTTTGATTTAGTTTCCCATGTGCTTCTACTTTAACCGGAAACTTATTAAGTTGATTTTCACATTTTAGGAGCTTTTCTGATTGGATATCTGAGAAAACTTCAACTAAAAGGGTCCCATTTCGTAATTTTTTAACTGTTTTTTCTTCTCCAATTTGATTTTTTATGCTTTTATAAATAAGGAACAGTGAAACCTTTGTGAAAACTAAGGGATTTCCATCGTTATCCGTTCCGGTTCTCTTAACCCTTTAGCGTCTGTGGCCTGAGACCTTAGACCGTCTGCCGCCCGGTGGCCTGAATACTTTTTTAAGCCAGAAAACAGACCAATGAATTCGCCCTATTTGACTAAGGAAAAATTTGCAGATAAAATTAATTTGGAAAAACCCGAAAAGAACCTCATGTCAATAAGTTTACAACCCTTGGAAATTTTTGAGGAAACCATAAACCTCGTCACTGGGAAATACCGGACGGGCTGAAAACAGGGTTGGAGAAACGCGAATGCCAATTATGTAAAAATAATGTCCTGCACTCGTCCTAAATATGAATAAGAAAACGATTACAATGTTGTCTGCTCGCCATATTCCTCTTATATTCATGAAATAAAAGAAATACGTGTAAGTGTTAGAACGTACCTAAGTAGACATAATTACATA